>VDFB02081273.1:0-30709 GCA_007258455.2 Sequoia sempervirens
GGGAGAAATATTAATATTTAATTATATTGATTAAATATTAATTATTTAATGTTTATATTATAAAGTTATAATTTTAAATTATAACTTAAGTGATTGCCTTGAGGGGTGCGCCCATCATTAGAAGGGGCCAGTTTCACATTTGATTTAAATTAAAATATTCAGCTGAGAACTATGGAGAATTAAAAAGATTAAAATATGAATATTTTAATGAAAACCCTATTCTTAAGGAAATCGCACTTTTCAGCCTTAAGAGGGTTTTGCATTGGGATTTGTGCCATTATGTGATTATTGAGTTTTGAAAACTGATCAATTTTGGTCTGAGCCTGAGACTTAGGGTTTCATGTTCGTTTGCCTTGGGGAACGAGCCATCTCCAACGGAAAGCAATTCAGAGAGTGTGGAATACCACTTGATTTATTGCCACAGAGGTTTTCTTATTCAGAGAAAACTACAGAGCTTCAGAGATTGTCCATTGACAGAGTTTCTTCAGTGTTCTGTATTCAGAGTTCATCTATCAACTGGGGCGCATCATATTCAAAGACATAGATATTGATTTGAGGAGGCCGTACCAATATTTATTGCTGCTGTACTTCACCAGGCCGTACATTTCAGTCAAGCCGTACCTCCTCCAAAACACGTGTTTCTTCTTCCTAAAAGAAACGCCTCTTTATTGTGCATCAAACCTTCTTCATTTGAGGCGCCAACCTTGCTGGAGTCCTCTGCAGACATCAGGCAGTGGGAGAAGAGGAGTATGTATTGAAGCCGTACAATTCTGTACCTCATTAGCAGCAAATACCAGGTTCTTTTCATATTAAAATTCATTGTTTTTGCTCATTGCATGTATCTGGGTATTTGTGTAATCAGTTGAGAAAGTCAAATAAAGATACTGGCGTCCTTATTCATTCAATTCCAGAGCTATTTTATTTTTATTGAATTTATTTCAAATTATTGTCAAAATCGTACTTTTCAAGTATTGCATCAAAAACACAAAAAAATTGCAAAACCCTAAAACGTCAAAACCTCAACCTACTGATTCAAAGGTTAGGGGAAACAGGGGTTTCTACACTATACTATTATACATCTTTTCAAAACTAGTTTTTCAAGTACTATAAGTATATGTTTAACTATATCAGCCACCCCCCCGGGCCGTCCCCCCGTCTCTCCCAAAACTAAGGCCCTTTGTCCCCCCTCAAACGCTGTCATTCTCCTGCTTCCCGTCCCCGTGCCCGGTGGAACACTGCTTTTATGACATTTTTTATGAGCAGTCATTTCTTTTGGGAGCATTATACATTGAACATCAGTAACAATCATATAAAACGTCCCACAAAGCACAGAAGCACCTCTGATCATTGTTAGTACTGGACTGAGAAGATGGTAAGACATCAATTTTCACCCCAAGCCTGTTTCAATCTGGCAAAACTTTTTGCTTTTTAAAAAGACAAATCTGCAGCCATTAATAATCCATACTTGGCCTTCTCTGCACATTTTAATTTCAAATGCAATGAACTATATTGTTGAAAGGATAAACATGATAACATTTTTTACTCCAAGGAAACTGAATCCTAAATTAAATGATACACAATTGCTAAGTCAAAGTTTATCAAATATGACAGAGAATATAAAATTTCAAACATTGATTAAATCTATCAAGGAAAGGACCATTGTACAAAAAACAATGTTCTTACATAGTAAAGAGTTGAAAGTGCCATTCTGCAATCCTCTTCCCCTGTTCGTCCTTTCAGTCGCTTGCGGTTAAATCGAACATAGATATTAGTTAAATTGTCAATAAACTTCAGAAGATAAGGTACAACCTGTGTAGAAGTTCAAAACATAAAGTGAATAACCTCATACCTAATCTTGTAACTCCATCAACATCAAAAAAACTCCCAGTTGAAACCTTAAACTAGCATACAATCTAGTGAGATAGATGATATAAATTATTGTGCTAGGTTTCAATGTGAGGACATCCAAAAATTCAAAAGAGAAATCTCACTGTGTACAGACGATACTGATCCATCTCCTGCCGCACAAATTGAACAAGACTCTCACTGGCAGAATTGATCCATTGATCAAGCACATTAACTGATGTTTGCAATTTACTATGCTCAACAGGCCTAAAAACTTTCAGACCTTCAACCTCAAGCCTTCGCGCATTCTGAACTAAGAATCTGTAAGCATTGTACCATGGAAGGAAAACATCTTTGACCTAAATAAAAATCACATCATATAAGAACAGAGGAGCAAAGTCAGTATTCTAAAACAGACAGCATAGCAAGTTTTTCTGGGATTAAAATAAATGTTGCAAAGCATCTTGAAATAAAAGTAAAGTTTCTATATTTCATAATATCCTTCAATGACAATAAATAAGCTCCAAAAAAACATTACCACGCCATAAACTCCATCCTTCTTAAATCTCATTGGCTCTGCCCTTACAACAGGCGAATTTATAAGATAAAGCCTGAGCGCATCCTACAGATGATGTAAAAGGAATCATTAGGAAAAGAAAACATATTGCAAAAATTCCAAACAAGGAATGAACAAACAATTTATAAAATGAGAAAATATACTACATGGTGCAGATAAAAGAATATTAAACAAGAGAAATAATGTGGATGCTAAGAGATATAAACCTTACAAATTATATTTAGTTCCAAAACGTCTGTCATCTTACAGAGTAACTTATCAAGGGAAGCGAATAGCTAGCAGAACTAAAAAAATCAAATTTTTTATAGTTGCTGGAGAAAGGCTACACTTGCACCTTGGCATTGACTGTTTGAGGACAACAATTTGAATGAAGATTTAATATTTCTACTTGGAAAAAATGTTATAGGCCTATGGGTATCTTTTTTAAAACAAATTAATAAAAACTAAAAATAATATCTCATAAAAAAAGGACAAATAATCACGACAAATCCAGAAACACCAAAACAAAATGCCAAAAAATACCTATTGCATCATTGAAATATTCATTGGCTCCTGATTTTGAATAATTAGATTATGAAATATTCCACTTTTGTCTAGTCACATTATTAAGTCGAACTCAATTTTTTTTACCAGTCAAGCTCATTAAATTTGTTTTCATTTTTGCCAAGACATTTGGGATTTGTAAATGTTATGTTTTATTGGACTACAAGATTGCAAAATGTACAGATAGAAAGGTTTTGCAAACTGTAAAGCTAAATTCAGCTTCATGAACCAGCATGCAGACAAATGGGAGAAATAAAAACACACAAAGTTAATATAGACTATTTTCACAAAGTAAAAAGTGGTCTGCTATAACATGCAAATGCTCTCAGAACAAAGAACAAGGAGAAAGTGTGTTAAAATAAAACATAAAGCAGGCAGCCTACATTCATTCCAAGTAGAAGACTTATCACATATGATACAAATCACATCAAAGAGAAAAATAGACATCATGCAGAATGAAGGCCTCACAACTTACAGCTCCATAATCATCAACCACTTCCATTGGTGGGGGATAATTCTTTAGTCGTTTGCTCATTTTCTTTCCATCCTCAGCTAAAACAAGGCCATTGCAAATTAGATTCTTGAATGCTGGTTTACCAAACAAAGCTGTCGATAATACCATCAGAGTATAAAACCTGCCATGACATAAAATAATCCATATTCAAAAGCATTATCGATGTGTAGGAAAGAAAAAGAAAAAAAGAGTGGACGAATTGGGCATATGAAGTAAAAATAAATCCAATCCAAAACTAAAAAATTACATTTCATGCACAAAAAGATTGTCAGTAAGTATGGTTTCTAGTATTTACTGTCTACTAAGAAACACATGGTTTATTGGGCATCGTCTTTAGGTTTAAGTATATTGAAGATGATATCACTGCGCTGTCTGTTTCTCATTTATCTGCCAAGTGGGACTAGTTACCCGAAATGGTACTCCTCTTTAATTTCATATCACAACAACATTTGACAAAATTCAATCCTCCCAAGATGTTTTAGAAATTTCTCTGATAGTAAATTTTATTGTGGAAATCATGCACATTGGTTAGAAATTTGTAATGCTTATTTTCTTGATCAACACTGTTCAAGGTCTTTTGTATTGATATTGTGGATATATAAATTTTATATCTTCCAAATTATTACTTGTGTCATCTACTCTCAAACCCCAATGGCTAAGCAATGTTTCAGAAGCCTGGTACAAGCTCTCCTTAGGCTTGAATGATAATTACTCGTAATCATAGTAGCAGAAGTCTGCAAAAAATCACAATTAATAGCGATTTCCATTGAGTCGGCACCCAGTTCGATTTTTTCCCTAAAAAACTAATTGACTTTTAAAAACGTGATTTTCAATGATTTTCTTGCATTAAAATTGAGTCTAAATCAGTTGAAAAACACCCGACAAACATCCCATCCTGCTCTTGTGAAAACCTAACCCTAAAAGCACGTGAAAACTTATAAATTGCAGTCACGTGATTTCTTTCAACCACGGCTACAAACAGGAGGCACGACGGCAACGTGAGAAAGGGCATACATCGACAACTCAACAGATTTGTGTAAGGAAACAAGTATTGCAAGAGGCAGGCTTGCAATTATTTTTTGCAGTAATTTTTCATGATTTCCAGCAATGCTAGACGATGTGATTTAAACAGATAGCCTAGCATAGTAGTGGCAAGTGAATTTGAATGGCATTTGGCTAATGTCGCTGCTTGGCATATTTAATCCAATAATCTAATGCTCAATGGAATAGGTATGCACACAATCTTCGAATATTTTCTACCCAATTTATTTCTAATGTTAGGAACTGCAGAAAATGATGCTTCTCTAGTCATTTACAATGTTGTCAATGATTGTTGCCACTCATGTACCTGTCAGCATCCACTAGAGCATTATCTGCTCAAGTCAAATTCAGGTGTTTGAAAAGGAGCAATTTTCACAGTCTAGCATGTAGAAGGTTTTAAGTAACCTTAAGGGTTCTTGTGATATCCTTTATAGTTGGATTCTGAAGAATCTTGAGGAAAAATGAAGATGAAAATCATACAATAAAACATTAGGAGAGAGGACCTGTTTCTGTAAGGATTTTCTTGACTTTCTAAGTGTACAGTTCTCTCCTGTAAACCTTCTCAAACAAAAAATTTCCTCTACGTTTTGGATGCATAATGTAAGAAAATATTATGGGAGGAAATCATTGAATTCATAAGGAAAATTTTCCAATTTCATAATCAAAGTCATGAATTCATCCCATTTAGTAATTGGTGTTAATTTTTTATAGCCAAGGAATGACCATAACTTTCAAACTATGATTAAACATGGCTAACTATGATTAAACATGACTACCCAGTTTCATGCCCATCAACATCAAACATCTATCTACTCGGGTTCTTGGTTTTTTTCTCCTTCTCTGAGGCTTTTTGTTTTGACTAGCCTCTGCAATGTAATCCTTTGCTTTTTCTTAGCCATTTTTCTTTACTTTGGCTTCTCTCATGTAATTACTTTAATATACTAAAAATAAGTTTAGGACTCAGGCTTTTTATCAAAAAAAACTATTCACGTACATATGATTAGTCTAAGTGATGCTATGGGGTAGGCTCCTATATATAGCCTTGTATTTGTAAAGAATGCTAGTATGATATAAATAAAAAGGGACACATCAGATGAAAAAGAACATTGGAATAATAAACACAATTGATGCTTTATTTTATAGTTGATTGAGTGAGATCTATAATAGGTAGATCATAAAGCAAGTGAGGATTCATGACTCAATATAACTTAAGACTTTAAGTGAGACAAATGAATATTCTAGCACGAAATAGTTAAAGTTCTTAGGCATAAATTTTTAACACAAGTAAATTATTGCTAACAAATATTCATGTTTTAAAGAATTAACTTTTATCACCTATGAATGCATAGGGGAATTGGATGCATAATGTTAGGCAGCATTTACACTGCATGTTGCACAGTTATTTCTGGCAGCAATTTCATATTATTTAACATGAGCTCAAAGTTAAAATACACCCCTAGTGAGCCATTTCTTTCCACAAAATAATTGCTGTCCAAGCCCATCTCTCTCACACACCACAGGTAATCCACATACAGAATTCTCAAGAAGGCTTCACCTCAAACAGCTATTAATGCTTTTCACAATCAACATAGAATATCATACAATTGAATGCATTGGGAATGGCAATGAACCACAAAAGTAGATCAGATTATTAGAAAAGATAAAAAAGAAAAACTTAGAAATTATTAGAAAACCAAATTAATTTCAAAATCAAGAGCTTACATGCATGGTTGAAGACAACAAACTTTTTGACTTCCTAGAAAGACCCATAGATTGATCAAAGCAACAATAGTACATTAAACACTGCATTAAATACTAAAACTGATACTTCTATACTTCATCTTGTATTTTGGAATTCTTTTTCGTCTTACATAAGTGTAAGATAAATTAGATAAGTATTTGCTTATGTTCCTATACAACAATTACCAACTGTTGTGAAATAGCGGCCAGTCAAATGATATGACCTCGCCACAAAGTATCCAATTAAATAATTCCATATTCATAGAATGAGCAACATCAAATAATGCAGATCATTGTCTTCAAGCAAATTTCATTTCCATTAGATAGAGCCAAATAAAGTGAAGAAGCCATATCATCAAATTATTTTTGCTGCTGTGCATATGATGAAGTGCTGTGAATATGTTATTGTTTGTTACATATGAGAAGTTAACAATGCTGTAGAAGGTGTTGAATCAATGTTCAATGTGTATTGTACTAGACTAAATTAAAATGGTTTTGCAGGATAGTCATAATGCCATGTCAGAAAGACTTTGCATGGACACATTGCACAACAGTCTTGGGTACAACCAAGGTTAAATGCAATTGGTGTCTGAATGATATCAACCGTGGCATTTATTGCTTCAAATGGCATTTGGCAAAGGAGCTAGGAAATAACACCATTATTTGTACAAAATGTACCTGCGGATGTCACGTATCAAGCAAGACAAGCTCTTGAAGTGATTTTTGAGGGTAAGGCTAAGAAGGCAAGAACCGGGGTTGAAATAGACTCTAATTCTACAAAAGATAGGAGGAATCGCTTTGATGGGGAAGATGGTGCACATGTGTTTTCCAAGGAATCTGAGTCAACAACTTCTTCTACAGCACATGGCCCACACACAAGTGGAGGAAACATTAATTCTTTCTTCGCACCTCATACTACACTAGGATAACAAACCACTTTGGAGAGAACAAGATGGAGGAAGGCTATCCATGAACAAGCAAAGAAGGCAATAGAAAATTTTTGGTACTACTCTAGCTTGCCATTCCATGTTGTCAGGTCTCCATACTGGCAAGGTATGGTGGATGCTATTGCAGCTGCAGGTCCTGGGTTCAAAGCCCCATCTTATGAGTCATTGACGGTTGCTATGCTTAATGATGCAGTACAGGATGTTAATGATGTTTTTGATGGACAGATAGGAGGAATTGAACACTCATCAATTTCCTCGTGTCTTGTGATATTGGCACAATTTTTTTGAAATCTGTGGATGCATCAAACACAATCAAATCTACAGTTGCATTGTTCAAAAATGTAAGGCCAAAAAATGTGGTTCAATTTATTACAAATAATGTTGTTGCTTGTGTTGATGCTGGGAGACTCCTAACAAACAAATACCCCTCCATAATTTTTACTCCATGTGGAACACATTGCCTTGATCTAACCCTAGAGGACATTGGAAAACTTGAATGGGTTAAGGAGGTCTTGCAAAAGGCTCACACAATTACCAAATTTATCTATAATCACACAAGGGTTTTGTGTATGATGAGCTCTTTCATAGAGGTCGAGGAGTTCAACCAGTGGTGACAAGATTTGCAACACACTTCCTTGCACTACATACTCTTTGCGAACAAAAAATGAATTTCAAACGAATGTTTGTTTCAACCGAATGTTTGTTTCAAACGAGTGGATGGAGTATGGCTTCACAAATCAATTAAATGGCATAGCAAGGGCAGTGTACATTTATTCTGCTAGTTTTTGGGATGCACTTGAATGAGTTGTAGAATTTTCAGAGCCTCTAGTAAAAGTCTTAGAGACTAGTGGATGGGGATAATGAATAATCACCCATGGGACATTTGTATGAGGCCATGGATAGGGCCAAGGAGGTGATGAGGGGTAGGATGGAAAATAACAAGGACAGGTATATGTCATTATGGGGCATAATTAATAAAAGATGGGATCGACAAATGCATTCTCTTCTCCACGTTGCAAGATACTATCTTAACCCAAGTTTGTTCTATAACTCTTCATTTAGACATGATGATGTTGAGGTTGCACAAGGCTTGTTCATATGCATGGAAAAATGTTTGCTACCACAGAACAATTACAGGCAGCTATGGATAGTTACCAATGTACAAGCAAGCAAGGGGTTTTCTCATCTAAGGCTAACATGGAAGGCAGGAAGATCTTGCAACCAGGTAGAGTTTATAAAATTTTGACAATCTCTCTATTTTGTGGACATGATCATTAAATGTGTTAAAATTTTAAGATATTCTTCATGATATCATCTCTATATAATGTGTTTTTCAACGCAATGGTGGGATTTTTTTGGTCACGAAACCAAAATCTTAGGTGGATGGCGAGATGCATTCTAAGCCAACCATGCAATTCATCCACTTGTGAGCGTACTTGGAGTGTTTTTGAACACATACATTGAGTACACGTAAGTTGTAAAGTATACAATTGAATACACGTAAGCTATAAGTCGCAAGTCATGAAGTATACATACTAATACACGTAAGTTACAAAGTATTCACATGAATACACGTAAGTCACCCGTATACACATGAAAGGCACACTCATATAGAAATGCATTATCGGCCTACTTAAGAATAAGGCTAAACAATTAATTCTAATTGAGTGGTGGTTAAAGTAGGTATATGATATATCCCACAGGCTGGCAGGAACATGCTCTAATACCACTTGTAATGTCCCCTAATTGGGAATGACCTAAATTTTCCCTAATTCCTTACTTTAAATAAACAACGGGTTAGAGAATATCTTTCACTTGATTGAAGCCCTACACACAGATTAGAAACCATTTACCACAATCACACTGATTAGCAGATTATAACCATATACCACAATAATACTAATTAGTAGATAATCATAATTAAATATTATTAAACTCATGGCCGAATTATTAATTCAATCACAAAGCATCTCAATATCCTTGGAGGGCTCAACCATAGGAGAGCATGGGAGAACGTGACTTGATGGGGTTCCTAGGACCCTCTACCCTAGGCCCAAGAGTGGATATAGCATCCCTCTTGGCCTCATGTGTCCCATACCATACATATGAGGTGGTCTACCTAGGAGGCATCCCCTTTCCATTATCCCCTCATCTTGCCAACCATTTCCCTCTCTCTATGATTTGAACTTTAGTGTTGATTCACCATGATGGAGGGGTGAGATTACAACAGGTGCCCTAAAAATGCCATCTCTCCTAAGCCCAAAGCGCAGTACCCTTGGTACCCCCTTGGCCTCCTTGGGACTACCTAGTCCCCATCTCAAGACTACTTGGTCCCCCATCTCGAGATGGCATACCTAGGAGAGTGCCCCATCACCGTTCGCCTCTTGTAATCTCAGTCTCCTCTATCATGGCTAAAACATTCAAGGCATATGATAAACAAATATTCAACAATGTATCATTAGAACTTTGATCATCTAATCAACCAATCACAATCACTTATATTAAATTGTGCTACAACTACATTATTGTAAATTAGATTTCATACCACCAATTCAAGAAATCAGACTGTTGTGCACATGCCAATTTATCAATTATTTTCAATTTAGAGGATGCAGCCCTCTATTGCCTTTTTATTAATTTATCCCTGCAGATGATTGCTGATCTGAATATTCCTCTTCTTCACTCGATCTGTTCTTAACACTCAGAAGATATGGTTAGTGTTAATCAAACAAATAAGAATCTATTATCCATACTTGTATTAAAGCATCATAATTACCTATCAAGCTCAATAATTGTTGCAAGCATCATTATTGCATAACCATATATAACTCACACACACACACACACATATGTATATGTACAGATACATACATGTATATATATATATGTGTGTGTGTGTGTGTGTGTGTAATTATATTTAACTTACTTCCCTTATTGATTTATCATTTATTTCCATTGAACTATCTTCTTCTCGTATACTTCAGGATATCAATCCCCTTAACATATTTAGGGGCTGCTTCCTTTCTGAGTGCAGTTTATCTATTTATTTCTGATTACTTCCGTATCAGACTTCTTATTTCTTCCTTATCAGACCTTTGATTTTATTCCCCATTTCAATGATTCATCCTTTCCCATATATCAGACTTTTTATTTATTTCTATGTCTTTGTTGATGTTCCTATATCTCTGTTAGATCTCCTTGAGCCAACTTCTTCTTCCCACATATTAAATCTGAGTATATCATATTAATGTTTCTACTGCTATGCTCAGGACATACTCCTACTGTTTCTCCCTTATGTCTTCACCAAATTAATTGACCTCCCTTAAATATCTTCATTTCTTGGGAGTCACACCTCTTCATTGTAAATGCCTTTTTCTGAAGAGTTACAACCATTCTCTTAATCGATGGACAGAAACCTCCAATGTTATATTCTTTTAATACTAAATGTTGCTTTACCATATTTAACACTGCTTAATTAACTTATGAATCTGCTTTAAAGATGAACTGTTGTCTTAGCTATTACTATTACTATTTTTAATATAGAATTGCTGCCATATCAATCACTCCTTCATTGGACTTACTGCCTTTAATATAATTCATTTAATTTGCTGCCTTTCTTAATTAATTGTTGCTTTACCAGAATGGATCACTTCTTGTCTTAGCATCAATCTCAACATCTCCCTTCTAAATAATTTGCTGTCTTCTATCTTGAGCGGTTGAATATTTGCATGGTCGGCTTAAGACAAACTCCAGCACTGCTGTAGTCGGCCAGCATGTATGGAGGGGAGGTTGGCTATCCATGGATAAAACAATGATTTTATTCTTTCATTAATCTATTTTATTTATTTATACTGGTCGGCCCAGATTAATGATGCAATTTGCTGGGTACGTGACATTCATCATCAGGATCTGCAGCCCTCTAGCATAGCTCTATTTGTTGTAGCAAGAGTCATTGGTTACATTTGATTTGAAACTTTGTACTTAGTTTGTAGGTTGACTTTGTACAAACTATATTGTAATTGAAACTTTGTCATCTATCAGCATCTAGTTGTTAGTTATGCACTATGAAGTAATGCTTTGAAAGATGTGCAATGCAATGTAATCAACGATATCAATATAAACAACAAAAAGCTATTTTCTACAATTCATTAGTTAAACTCTTTATTTTATTTGCTCTATATATCTCTATGCTATGGAAATGTCTTTCAATTTTTAAATATATATATATATATATATAGATTTTGTCTCTTGTTCTACAATTTTTTACGTTTTCCTTTTTAATCTGATTTTTTCCCAATCTTTTCAAAAAATCTTATACTTTTAGTTTGCCAATATTTTCCCAAGAGATTTTTGCTGCAATGCTAAAAAGAATGCAGATTTATTTTCCACTGTTGGAACTTGGGGCTAAGAAGCAGCCAAACTTTTAAGTTCCAAACCCAATCAAATAAACCTTCACCCTAACTGTTAGTGGCATGTTCCATTGGTTTGCAGGCCTAGCAATGTCATTAAATGGAATTTACTGGACATTGACCATCTTTTGGAGTTGTGAATTTTCTGTAGCTGGTGTTTGACTATTGTATTGTTCCTCCAAATCCTGTCTAAGCCAAGAATACTTTTGACAGGCTCATGTCTGTTTAGGACACTTTGATCACAGTGTCTCATCATAATAAACCCTCTTGTTTATTGATACAGGAGATGATGGATCATTGATTCCATTTGATGCCGTACATAGATCCTCTTGTTTTAGTGCCTGCTTCTCATGCTGCAGCCCAACAGCTTTCATGAGTTCAATAAGTGTATTACAGGCATTGGCTAGGGAAAGATGAATGATTGTTTCAGAGAGATATGACTATTTGGTTGACTGGTTTTCAGTGGTTTTGGTGGAGTTGTTTAGAGATGGATTATCAGAGGTAGTGAGCTTATCACAGAGCTTGAAATATGAACCTAACTTCTCCAGAAGAGGATGGAT
Source organism: Sequoia sempervirens (assembly GCA_007258455.2). Classification (NCBI taxonomy): domain Eukaryota; kingdom Viridiplantae; phylum Streptophyta; class Pinopsida; order Cupressales; family Cupressaceae; genus Sequoia; species Sequoia sempervirens. Next base: position 12,177 of record VDFB02081273.1, read on the forward strand.
TCCAGCAAGTTGAGTAATAGAAAATCTGAAATATATATATTCAAAATTTCAATGAATCAACAACCAACCAATTGGATATAATATGTAAATTGTAAATCTGAAACAGATTAGATATTTTCTGAATATTGTTCTATAAACTATTTGAAGCTACGAATCTAAAATATTAATAAAATCCCTTAATTGTAAAGCAAAAAATAAAAGCTAGCATATATACCACAAGAATCATTTCACGTAGCATAAATACTACATTTGAAAAAGTTACTGAGAGCATCGTACATATTGTTTAATTGAATACTTACCATCCACGAGTCTGATCAAGGCCTTCTGCAATGAAATGCCCTGGGAAGTTGCCCTCAAAAAGCTCCTTGTTCTCAAAAGGATAGTGAATATAAGCATAAGGCATTGATCCACTCTCGAACCAGCAATCAAATACCTGTTTACAGAGATCTACTCATCAAAATTCAACTCCTCATTTGAAAAGTAAAAACAATTCTTCAGAACATGCTTAATAACATCTTCCTTAAATTGATCAAAATCAAAAGAAATTCTCAATTATTATACTCTAGCGGTATTCCAAGCTGTAGTTCACCACCAACATTACTAGAAGTGTTTGCTTTAATGTAACAAAAAAAAATGTGGGCTGCATCATACTTGAAATTGTCTAAACATACATCATCAACACGCCGGAGGACTCCAAAATTAGGACCTCTTCCAGATGGAATTGTGATGTGATCTATTTTATGTCGGTGAATATCAGTCACCTGCAAATGAGTGTTCAATAGCCTTAAGCATCATTATACAAGAATGGTTATGATCTAGTATACAGGCTTTATTTGTGGTCAGATTCACAATATCTTCACAATCTTAAGCAAGGCTGAGGAAATAAGAACCAAGAACCAACAAACCTTGACACCTGAAAGCTTCTCCAGCTTTTCAATTGAACCTATGACTATTTTTTCCTGTCCATCATCACTAATCCATATAGGAAGTGGTGTACCCCAAAATCTGCTTCGACTTACTGCCCAATCCCTGGCATTCTCCAGCCAATTGTGGAAGCGCTTTTCCTGCAACCCAGAGAGTAAAACAAAGTAAATATTTATTAGACAGTAATCTTTTGCTCGATATGCATTGAAGTGAGATAATATCTGTAACCAATATCAAACCCATTCCTTCTATCAAAGGGCTTTATTAGATGCCCTTCCAATTCTTTCTTGAACTTTGAACGATAAGATTCAGCATAGCATATTAGACAATGTCTTGAGAACACTGCAGTAAACTTATAAGATTACATTTGGTCAGAATCAACAACTGATGAGAATTTTTATAAGTAGCAAAAGAAAACAATGAGTAGGGATGAGTAACCTCCATTTGATGAAAAAATGATCAACCAGTCTCATGTTGGATTGGCTTTAAAAAATATAATAATAAAAGTCAACCACTCAAATCAAAGAATCTTTTGACTAGGCAATTGTATGAGTTGGATGACTATTTTGCATGTCTTCTTCTTTGCACTTCAAGAAACAATTTGGAGAAGTGAATTTGACGTCCTCTTGATGTGACAGAATCCTTCTTGTGTCATAAATCTTTAAATTTTGGTAAATCTGATTTCCAAATCTTTGGCATCATTAACAATCTTGCAAAAGTAGAATTTGTTCTGCAACATTTAACATGAGATGTGTTGTAAATATTCAAAAAAATTGTATTCTGTCAAGTTGTGAAACACAAGTCACATGTTTCTTGTTCATGACTCAATCCCTAAATTTAAAACTTGTCATTTGTAAGCTGTTTCTAAATCCTTGTTACCTATAATTGTTAATCTCATCATGGTCAATTTTAAGCCAACATATATGCACGACCTAAGAAAGTGGGTTTTTCAGGCAAGTTGGATGAGGGGAGTATGTTAGCCAAGATAGAAGGAAGCGTAGCACATGTAGCCAGTTTGTCCCCTGCAGGCCCTGGATCCAAGTCTGGTTCAAACACAGTTTAGGTTTTAGGTTGATCAGGAGGCTTTCTTACAGGGGAATTTTTTAACTGTAGGTTTCTCCTAAACAAACCCAAGCAAATCCATCAAGAACCTATGAGAAAAACATCTTTTTGATATTTTTTCATTTTTTCTTATTATCTTTTACTTTGATTGTACCTAGGAAAGACAAAAGCGGGTTTGCGCAGGTGGTTGCCATTCATCACCATCACCATATTTTGCAAGGGTTGTTTGCTCCCTACAAATATCAAATGCTCTATTGCCGTGCCTAGTGTTGCTTTGTATCATTCATATGGTGCTTGGTTTGTCTCCTATGTATCCATAATTCCTAGTGGCCCTGCTTTGTCGTAATCTAACTTCGGCCCTTACCTGTGTTGCATGGTTATTCGCACAATCAAGCTCCTCAAAGACTTATGCACCAACTAATTACTAGATACCCTTCTCTTGCTTTCATATATTAATATGTAATGCTAATATGCTTTCATATATTAATACAAGAAATGTTAATATATTAACAAAAAAATTGATATGCTTTCATAATTTAATATCTATTGTTTATTAATTTTAAAAATAATATATTAATATAAACTTTTTCAGGAATCTTTTCTAATAAAGTCATGTTGACTTTAGATATTTTTCCACTGAGTTGTCTATCTTATCCTTTGAGGTGTCACTTTATCCTCTGTAGATAAGATATTTGTAATCCTATATAAGGATATTTTTACTCCTTATTTCTTAGTAGATTTTTAAGCAATCATTGGTTAACTTTTTATGTGTTGTTTTTGTGATATGGTATCAACACTCGGGTTACGAAAATTCTCAAGATCAGTGAGCACACGAATTCTACGGATTGTGATAGTGACAAATTGCATGCAAGAGACAAAGAAGAACATGCCAAAGGAAGTTGTATGAATTCGTACAAGGGCTTTTGGAGAATTTTTCAATAAATTTGTAGGTCTATTTTCTACAAAATTTTGGCAGATTATTTTAACAAAATTTGTGGGTTTTTCTCTGTTAAAAATCACACAAAGTTTTGTGTAGAAATCATGGAAATTTCACAATTAAAAATTACACAAGGTTTTAAGGCCCATTTTTTGACAATTTTGTTGACTGCAGATTTTTTCAAAAAATCATGGTATTTTTTCAAAATTTTGTAGACTTTTTCAAAAGTTTTTGCAGATTTTTTCCAAAATTTTTCCAATTTTTTTCCCAAAAATTTCAGTGGTTTTTCTAACAGCAGCAAGTTTATTCAGTTTCCATGATTTCGAATTGCGGGAGGGATGGCTTCTTTGCCCAAAATCATGTTGGAAGGGAGCAAGAGGTTCACTAGCAAAAATAATAACACTTGGAAACAACGAATGCTCATGATCTTTGAGTACAGGTGCCTCGACCAGATTTTCCTTGATACATACACTCATCCAACAATTGCAGGTAAAGACCAAGACAACTTTGATGAGTGTAATCATGAAGCCATCATGCTCATTAAGTTATTAGTAATAGATGCGATGCTAGAGGTTCCATCAATGAAAAACCTCTGCGGAGATTTGGGCGCACCTACAAGATCTACACGAGACATCAGATAAAGGCAAGGCCTTCTTCTTGACGAATATGTTGTTGTTGATCATGATGGACGAGCCAATGTCTTCATAAGATCATTTGATGAAGACCGAAGACATTAGCAATCAATTGTTAGCCATAGGTCACAAGATGGAAAAAGAAGATATGGTGGTTATAACATTGAAAATCTTACCAATCATATGAGCATTTCCTCGAAACACTCAACATCACATCTACAATGTTGACCTGAAGTTCAACAATTTGTGCAACGAACTCTTGCAACAGGGCAAATGGAAAAAGCAATCTGATACCAACAGTGATTCAATGAGTGTGGAACAAGCCTTTGCAACCAAGGACAAGGGCAAAGGCAAGTGGTCTCAAAAGAAAGGTCAAGGAAACTTTGATGATACTTTGAAGAATTTGAAGATTATCACATGTCTCTATTGTGGTAAACTTGGTCACATAAAAAAGCACTATAGAAAGAGGTTGTCTAATCAAAAATCCAACCAAGGAGAGTCTTGACAAAAAGCTCATGTCACAAAGCATATTGAGCAGGAGTCAACCTTCTTTGCTTTCATAGCCAAACGACCAGTAGATCAAGTCAAGTTTTTTGTGTGGTACATTGATTTTGGAGCATCTTGACATTTTACATACAAAAAGGATTGGTTCACTAAGTATACGACTTGCTCAGATTCAGTGATCTTCGATGATGGTGAGGAGTATATAGTTGTTGGTAGAGACAATGTTCAAATAACCTCTAGAGGGAAAAATATTATTTTCCTCAATGTATACCATGTTCCGGGCAAGGAGCTCAATTTGCTCTCAGTGAGTCAAATTATGTGCCATTGTCCCACGTTGTATGTCATTTTCAGCACACACAAGTGCCATATTGTTGACAAGGAATCCAAGAAAACCATCGCACTTGGCATAGAAGATCATGATTTGTATTGGCTCATTGCTACAAAAGAGGTTCAAGAGCGTGCATTAGCAACCAAGGGTTCATCTGCTATCAGTAATCTTTGGCATCAGCCTTATGGGCATCTCAACCTATCTTATCTCTCTCAGTTGGCTTGAGAGAATATGGTATAACATTTACCTCACATCCAACAGCACATACAAGGTGTTTGCGAAGCTTGCCAAATAGAGAAGCAACGCAAAACATCGTTTCCAAACGGACAAGCCCGGAGACCATCAAGAGTTCTATAGCCGGTTCATGCAGATGTATGTGGACCAATGAATATGGCATCAATCACTAGTGCCAAGTATTTTCTCTTGTTTGTAGATGATTTCAATAGGAAAATGTGGTTGTTTTACCTAAAAGCAAAATCAAATGTGTTTCAGGAATTGCAAAAGTTCAAAGCATTATCAAAAAATGATTTTGGTTGTTCAGTAATCACTCTTAGTTTTGATAATGGAGATGAATTTTGTTCAAACGAATTCATGGACATTTTTGTTAAACAAGGTATCAAACATCAATTCACAACACCCTATACTCCACAACAGAATGGAGTGGTTGAGAGAATGAACTGTACTATTACAGAGATGGCCCAATGTATGTTGGAGAACAGGAGTGTTCCCAAGAAGTTTTGGGTTGGGGTTGTTTACACAACCATTTATCTTCTCAATAGGTCTCTCACACAAGCAATAAAGGAGAAGACCCCAAAGGAAGCATGGTCTAGGAGGAAACCAAAGGTGAGCCATCTAAATATTTTTGGCTACATATGTTTGGATTCCAGATGCAAAAAGAACCAAACTAGACTCCAAAAGTCAAATATTAATGCCCAAAGGGTACATTAAAAATCATAATGTCATGTCCCTGGAATCATGACACTAAAGATAACCGTTCAATATAATTATAATTGCCAAAGGCAATATTATAATTATAGTATATATACTAAAATCTAATGTTATCATAATCATAATATTGACAATTTAAAATGTATAAGTAATTCCCATTTAACATTATTATATTATAATTGTAATAATATAAAATAAAGCATTTAATATTATTATAGTAATAAAGAAACAATAAATAAATAATAATATCTAAAGGGAATGAATATAAAATAATAAGCAACAGGTTATCAAGAGCATCGGGCTTTATACGCAACGACCAGGAGATAGACCATAGTTGACACCCGATTAAGATCCCGGCAAATAATTCTCACAAAAATACCTTAGATAATGTAGCGGTGGCTATTTCCATTTCTACCCATGATTGAATAGGTGTTTGGGAACCTTCATCTTTGAGAGTACGATCAAAAGGGGACCCTGATGTGCTAACAATCGGACGACTCCACCTCATCAATAAATGTCAAAAATCATTAGTGGGAACGACTAATCTATCAAGCTATTCCTTTTCGGCTGCTAACAAATTGTTGCTCGTATCTAAAGAATAATCATCATCGGGCTCATATTACATATAATGTGCCGATATTTGGATACATTAGGTTGACGTCAAACCAACATTCTTTGCTGGTACTTTTATTGTATGGTTTTTATCTATCAAATGGAAGAATGGATTCAAGGCACTTATTCAAATTTGATCGCCCTCATCGATGCCTTGTTTCTTTACTAGTCGCTCTGTAATGATTGAAAGATCAATCAAATAAAAATTAATAAATAATAATATAAACCATTTCACAAGCATATATTATTTTAGGCACTAAACGATCAAAACACCGCCTTAACCAATCGCATTAAGAAATCCAATAGGCACCCCCTTAGTCAACAACATGAAAGGGTGTTTTCATCCACTATATGTGACTAAACAGTGAAGGTGCAATGGTTCATCATCTAGCAATAGGAGTGAGATCCTATCTTAGAAAAGGAGGTAAGGAACAAGGACGAGTAAGAAACAAAAATGCACAAAGGGACACAACAACTCAAGGTGAGGTTACTCACTTAGCAAATGATATTTAGTATTTCCAAATATCAGAAGTAGACACTCCTTCAACAATAGTTGACTGCAAATACTATGCATTAAAGAACTATACCCTGCAATCTCTTTCACGTGTGCATTGGACTATCTTTGTGGCCTGAACTGACTCTATTATATGCTATCTATAATCCTTGAGTGTCTAACTCGTGTATGCAAGCCACTTTACCGTATAATCTGACAATTAAGTTTGCTGCATTCCTAGAAATATGATTTTAATTTCTGAATTTATTCTGATTTCTAACTTAACAATGCCCTTCCTTCCTAACAAGCATATGTTCATGATGCTATTCACATTCCAATAGAAAGTAATGTTGATAAGAATGATAATGTGCAGATAAAGGATTGTGCTCCTTCCAGACTTCAATATAAATGACCTGATAGTATTGTTTGTTCATGATTATAATCGTTCTAGGAGTAGATTTGATGTTTATTTTAAGAATCAATGATAAATGTAAATGCATACTTAAAGATTGTCTACTAAGAGAAATGAATACAATTGTCTTGGAATACTTAAGGATTGCCTTCTAAGTGAAAAGAATACAATTATCTCTGAATGTTTAAGGATTGTCTTCCAAGTGCTTGTAAACTCACTAGGGAGGTAGGCTTGAGGTAAGTGGTGTCTAAAAACCCCACTTAACAATCCACTGCAGCCATGGAGGGGTGGGGGTCCCACTTAACAATCCACTGCGGCCATGGAGGGGCAGTAGGCCCAGGCCACTTATAATGCTCCGCTAACCCTCCCTAGTAAGTTAAGTGTCTTCCGAGGTGATGACGTAGGTACAGAAAGCCGGTACAAGTGTTTCCACTAAGCATGCCACTTCGAGGATGGAATGGTCTTAGTTTGGACGTCCAGCTCGGGGCCAAGGGGTGGGTTGTCTTGATAGGACGCTTGTGCCCTTGGGCTTATATGGATAGCTTGATCTACCCATGTCACTCCTTTGTCTTCATTATTACTTGGTGATTATATTTTTGGATATCTAGATATTAATGCTAACAGATGTGTTGTTAATATGGTGAATACAGGATTCAAATCTAGGGTTATTGAATTAGGAGAACGTTCATCTGGAAAGAAGAAACCCTAAACCTAATCAACAAGCAAATTCTAGGGCAAGTCAGGTAAGGGGTATTACACATAAAGCCTACAGTTTGATTGATGTGAACACCGACTGCTTGACATTCAATAGGGATGTGGTGATTGATGAAGAAGTTGGACCTTCTTAGCTCTCTTCTGACATCAAGACTACTGAAGATCAGCCTCTAAAGGCTAAAGATTTAGGCGTCTAGCTTCCATTAGCTACACCCAAAAGGAAGGGGGAGGGGGAGGGCTCTAATGATTCCGAACATGTGGAATCTCCCAAGCAAGTACCAGTACCAGATGATTTTCTTCCAGAAAACCTAGATCAACATTGAGATGATATAGTACCATGCAGCCCAAGTCATGATGACGACACTAATTTGGAGGAAGGGGCTTCTACAAAGAGACCTAAGTGGTAAGAAAAACTCATTGGTGATATTTGAAATGATGAAATGGTTGAGGGTCAAACATTCAAAGGCAAGAGCAAGCAAAACACAATTAACTTTGCTCTTATGGCTTACATTTAGGGTGTTTATGAACCCCAATATTTTGCAGAAGCGAAAGGTAAACCTAAAAGGGAAAAATCATGGAAATCGAACATCAAAGTCTTATGACAAATAAGACTTGGGTTCTTTTAGATCTTCCACCAGGGAAAAAACCCATTGGCTGCAAATGGGTGTACAAACTCAAGTATAAAGTTGATGGTACATTTGACAAGTAAAAAGCACGGTTGGTTGCTAAAGGGTTCTTGAAGAGAGAAGGTACTAATTGTGAGGAGATCTTTGCTCCTATAGCAAAGATGAGCACCATCTAGGTAATTGTAGCCATGGGAACATAGTTTGGCTGGAAAGTCCATCAAATCGACGTGAAGAGTGCCTTCATCAATGGTGATTTAGAGGAAGAAGTGTACATGAGATAGCCCCAGAGTTTATAGGTGGCAAGAAAGGAGCATCAAGTATGTGAACTGGCGAAGGCTCTTTATGGCCTGAAGCAAGCACCCAAGGCACGGTGGTACATAAAGATTGACAAGTATTTGGATAAACAAGGATTCTAGTGAAGTCCTTCATATCCAAATTTATACATCAAAAGCATACGCAATGAAATCATCCTTCTGATCATTTATGTGGATGATATCATCATTATAGGTAGTGAGGCACATTTGATTGAAGACATCAAATGTAATTTGTGACAAACTTAAGCATCCTACATTATTGCCTAGGTCCAGAGGTTTGGTAGACAAGTGGTGGTATTTTTATTTCTCAATCTAAATATGTCAGGAGTTAACTAGACAAGTTCAAAATGAGAGATCAAAAAATCTAGTCTACACCTATGGAGAAAGGGTTGAAGATTTCAGCCAAAACAGACTCACAATTAATCAATAAGTCAGCTTTTAGGCAACTAGGAGGCAGCCTTACCTATCTTACAGTCACTAGACCTAATTTGAGTTATGTTGTGAGTTATCTTTCCTGTTTTATGACAACCTCAAAGGAAAAACATTGGGTTGCAGCAAAGTGCGTACTGAGATATATGAAAGGGTCACTTCACTTTGGCATTTTTTATAGCAAAAGCAAAGATCCTACGCTAGTTGGGTTCAAAGATTCAGATCGGGCAGGTTCTATTGATGACAAGAAATCCACTTCTGGATATGTTTTCAGCCTTGGTATGGGTGCAGTCAAATGGACCAATTAGGAGCAGCAAGCAGTAGCTCTTTCCTCAACAGATGCGAAGTATCAGGGAACCATCAAAGCAACATGTGAGGCAATATGGCTTAGGAGGATGCTTTCAGTCATGCAAATGTCTCAAGTACAGCCTTCCCCCTTGTTTTGTGCTAGTCAAGGGGTGCTAAAGCTTGCCAAGAATCTAGTCTTCCACAAACGTACCAAACATGTGGAGCTTCATTGTCATTTCATCAAGCAAATTGTAGAAGATGGATCAGTGATGTTGCCGTGTTGTCCAACTGAGGACCAAACTGCAGACATTCTTACCAAATCCTTGAGTCCTAAGAAATTTGTAAAATTTTGGGATAAGTTTGGTGTAGTTAGGAAAATGACCATTAAAGGAGGGTATTAAAATAATGTTTTATATTGTAATGGTCGCTTAGCTTTTAGGATAGACTTTAGGAATCTTCTTTAATAAAGTCATGTTGACTTTAGATATTTTTCCTATGAGTTGTCTATCTTATCCCCTAAGGTGTCAGTCTTATCCTCTATAAATAACATATTTGTAATCCTATATAATGATGCTTTTGCTCCTTCTTTCTTAATAGATTTTTGTGCAATCTTAGTTAGCTTTATGTGTGTTGGTTTTGTAATACATGAGAGGTTGGAAATCAAAAGATAACATTAGAACATGAGGAAAGAGCATAAGGGTGCCCTAGGTAGAGAGAAACAAGGGAAAATTTGAGGTTTGAAATAAAAATAATATCTCTAAGTTTATTAAACACCTCTTCATTGTTTCATTCACAAAAGTGAATTAATAAGGATGACATCATTAAAGACCTTGGTGAGCTTGAAAGTGCAGATTGGAGCATGGGACAGCAGATTTCTCTTGTTTCCGTGCCCTCTCCTTAAAAAATTAGGTTATATTCCTTCATGAACAGCTGCATTTGTAGATTGTACTTAATTTTAACCAGTAGCAGCCATCATCCTGCCAAACTACAGAATTTTCAGGATGAACAGTGGTGATTTTCAGTCACAAAAAAGCATAGATTCTGGTCACAAAGCAAAGGATTAAACTGTAGGGTTTCAAGTTTTCTTCTCTATGCTCTGAGTTTCCTTTTTATATGTCATGTCCTCGAAATGGAACATTAAAATAACTAAATGTTGAAATGCAAATAAATAAAGTGACAAATTACATATTTACAAATATTAAAAATCTAATATTACTATAATTATAATCATAATATAATATTATAGATATTAACAAAATAAATATTAGCAATTTAAATATTATAATTATAATGCAATTATCATAATGGATAGAACTATTAATATTACTAATTATAAATATCATAATAACAAAAAATAATATTCACAAGAATATAATTATAATATAATGGATGAAACAATTAATATTATTTGTATTCATCATAATAAAAAAAAATATAATAATAATAATAATAACTTGATAATATTATTATCATACAAACATAATAATGAAACACAATAATAGATAATAAACATAATAATAATAAACGCAATTATCAACCCATTATAAATATAATAAGGGAGATGGGACTTCTATCAATCTATGGTCATAAGGGAGAACCACGATTACTTAATAGGTGCAGCAACTATGTTTATAAAAGGCAGTGCTTAAATATATGTTAGTCAACAAACAATAATAAAGGTTGGTCACTAACTAAAAGACATGCCCTTATACGTGGACATTGCTCATCAAAAGGACATGACCCTCCCATTATGGCATTAGAATATAAAAATGTTTAACAAGTGGAGAGTAGAAGGATCGATGGAAAAGGATTAGAGGGATATATCATAAATTGAAGAAAGGAGTCTGCAGATCGCTGGCTGTAGAGAAGAGGAGAGACGGCAGATCAGTGGTAAAATCAGAGTATTGGTATGTATATTTATTATAGGTAAGGATAGTGAGGTATTAGTAATATTTCATATAAATAATATTTACAATGTGATGATAATATTTGATATATAAGGTTATTCATAATATTATTTGATTATTTATGATATTAGAATGTAATAATATTTGATGTATAATATTATTTAAGATATTATTCTTAGAATGTAATGTTATGTGATGAACAATATTATTCATGATATTATCATTAGGATGTAATAATACTCGGTATCTAATATTATAATACTGTCGCTAGGATGTTAATAATATTTGATACTATAAATAATTACAATTTATTATATAAATGATAATAAAGGAATGAACTAAGAATTTAGTAATGGTTGAAGTTGCCATATATGTTTCATATATATATTTGATAAATATAAATATATTAAATATAATATGTTTTCAGTATATAATTCATATGTTGATAAATGTATTTGGTAATTGATGAGTGTATATCTATACATATATTGAGGCTCATACATACCTCATAGGTGGTGCACACATTAAATATATACAAGATAATGTATATACATAATATATTATTTGCGATTATCCAATAATGATGCTTGTAACAATTATTCAGCCTGATAAGTAATAATGACTCCATTCATGCACAATGATGTTAAATGGTATAATAGAATTCCATCTATGAGATCTCGAAAGACGTTTATACCCATAAAGGAATCATTCATAGTAAATAATAGGAAGGAAACGAATAATCCTTTGGCAAGGAACAAATAACTAAATAATCTTTGATCTAATTGAAATTTGTCGATCTCTTAACGTTTCTAATGTCTCTTTGAGAAACACTTTGAATGCAAGATTCAGGTTTAAGTGCCTCCACTAGAAAGGGGTCATTACATTATACATGACAGTCAACTGATTTTCCACATAAGGTCAGAGTCATTTTTGACAGAACACAGAGGGTTCCATTTTCTTCCCTCCATAATTGGGGCTGTTCTTTTATTTTCTCAGTGAAAGCTGCTTTTGATATGGCCATTAGTATAAAAACGGAAATTGATGAACAAAAGGCGGCTGAGATTCTATTGTCAGAACTTATATTTCACTGACTAGAAGGTGCTGCTTTGATCATTTAAGGTAGGGACAGCAAGTAGATGAAGTGTGAAAAAGATAAATACAATATGCAATATCGTTCCAAACCGGTAGGGATGCCTTCCAAGCTTGCAACTAAATATCCTCGTGTCAAGGACACTGATTTGGGGGATGTGAATATAGAAGAAACAAACTTGAACGAGCTCATTCAAAAGAGTAACAAGGTGGCAAAAAGGTTGCAGGGCAGCAAGCTTATAGAAGGAGCTTCTTCACCAATTTGCATCGCAATTCAGAAATTTTCCATGGCATGTGTATAGTCTGAAGATGAGGGAGATTGGCTTGTTAAATAGGGAAGCACTATGCAAGCTTGATTTTGATTCCACTGAAAGTATTTTCAGTTTTCCCTTATATGAAGAAACTTGAGAGGTGGAGTTTGGCCAATTGGGAAGAAGAATGGAATGCAAAGATTCTCCAATGCCAAAAACATGTGAAGAATTGTTGGTTAAGAGAAAGCAAAAAGCAATCACCAAGGAGACTCTAGAACATGTATTCAAGGAGGAACTCACCATAACGGTCACTTTTTTCAATCAAGTGATGGAACATGTAGAGGCTAGACCATTTAAGCCATGGATGCTTTATATCATTAGTGTAATTTTCAAGAGTGAAATATATCTAGATTGGGCTACTTTCATTGGTGAATGCATTCACAAGCCATTGGTTGAGTTCAAGCGCACATGCAAGTTCCATATGTTCCCCTATTTGGTCTATGCTTTTGCAAAGATAGCCTTATACCAGATTGTCAAGGTAGGGAGAATTAAACCTCATGCACATTTACAAGCATCTACCACACCTTTGAGGTTATTCAAAGTGGTCAGATTGATTCATTCAATATCCAACATTCAGTTATATCATAGTATTTGGGTTTTCATCCTTTCCATATATGCTTCTTAGATACCCCAATTATCATATGATTATGCTTGAGTTTTGTAGGCAAGTGTCCAAGGTGCATCTCATGTTGAGGGATAGGCACAAGCAGGCAGTGAGTTTTCCCATTGAGATAGGCTTTTACAAATGCAAAAAGATTTTCTATCTGAGAGGTTGGGAACTCACTTTCAGCATGTGCAGAATGTGGAGGACTTTTGGGCAAAATGCATAGTGAATATGAGGTAATATAGAGGAACTATACCATGTTTACCAAGAAACAGTTGATTGATTTCATTCTGAAATAGGTTCGTAAGGAATTTTTAGATTCAAATCCAACAGTTGTATCTCCTCATTTCACCATATCAATTTTGGATCAACAGCCTTTGGACATGGTGAATTCAAATATCAAAGAGAATACGACTGTCCTCGATAGGATCAAATCAGTCCTAGATAGAAGTATGACATTATTGAAGTCAAATACGTCAAATAGTGGAAAAATTCAGCTAGTTCATCGCATCGTCATCAAAGGAAATAAGTGCCTTCGCTTTCTTCTTCAAATGTAAGATCTAAATCAGCATTTGAGGGCAGCAGTACGAATCAAGAGAAAATAAATGTTCAAATTCCACATGAAATAAGAACCACATATACAACTCAAGCAATACCAAAATTGAAGTTGCTTGTGAGGAAAAGCACAATATCTCAACCTCATCATAAGTACGTACAGAGCCTAAGATCATATCTCTCATTCCCATTTCAGCTCCTGCTGTTCTTGTTTCTTCTATTTCTATGAACTTCTCTATTTGTTTCCCTTCTCCCATTCTTTTGGATATTACCACAACATCCAAATCCAAGATTCCTTTGTTCCTTCTCCACCTCATTTACAGGATCTTTCACCTCCAGTTTCTACAGCTACCAGAAAAAGATAAGTGATCAGTTGTTCTTAGGTTGATTTTCATGTGTTTGCTTCTAATTTGTTAGAGCCAAAACCTATGAAATGGAAGAAGGTCTAGAGTGAACAAGAATGCAGATGATAACCTGATTTTGGACACTTTGATTCCTCCCAAGGGGAAAGCTATGCGTGAGATTAAAACTGCAGACTTCCAGTTGATTGAGACTAGTTTTGGGATAAGAACATGACAAGGGAGTGTGAATCTTCTTGATGTTGTCACAAAAAATATCAAAGTAAGAGTCCTCAAGAATGGCAAAGACAAAGCTATCTTGCAAGATCAAAACAAGCAGCTTATGGAATTCACAACTCACCTTCTACATCCCACATCTGCTTCCAAAAACTTTGTACCTCAAATTTTGCAAACCATAGATCAGCAAAGGTGATCAGAGCAGCTACTTGCACATGGTACAAGTCTCAAAAAGATGGATTGACAGAATCTATCAAGAGGGGTCAAAAGTACGGATTGCTTGTATGCTTTCTTGGCAAAAGCAACACTTGTGAAAAAAGAAATTTCAGTGCTAAAACAAAATACAATGAATAGTGTTTCTATCTACAAGGGTTTCATTGAAAAATGTAATGTCCCCAATTTTTATGTCAGCATATAATTAAATAATTAATTTTGAAGTTGTCGAAAAAGGTTTTAATAAAAAGACAACTTAAATTAATTATTTTAATGGTGCAAAAGTAACTTGAGTTTTAGAAAAGTTAAATAAATTAAATAAGTTACTTTTGGGATGAATTCAAAAAGAGTTAAATTGGAAAAAAAAAAGGAAAAAAGGAAAAAAGGTGAGAATTCCAAAAGATAGGTGAAGTTAAGGAGAGGAGAAGAATAAAAAGTTTAAAGGAGTCTTTTGCAGGCATGCTTGTTTTGGTTATTTTCTGGGAAGACTGTATTGCTGGATAATTTCCAGATCTTTGTGAATAAGAAATCCTTCACAAGGAATATCATCTTCGGAGTTGAGAGACACTCCCTGGGTGATTGCCAATAATTCCAAGTTAGGAATTATGCAAGTGCTTTAATGGGTTCGTTCAGGTACTTCAAGATATTATATTTCAGAGTCTGCAGAAGTTGATTTGATTAAATAATTTTCTACTGCTCAGGGTGCATCTAATCAGAAATAAATTAAAGGAGATTAATATTTCCTTCCCTGTGCCGACAATTGAATTATGGGTCGTGGGATTTTGAATAATTATAGTTGAAAGTTTTTATAAATTACAGACTTAAGTAAAGGAAACAGAATATCATCTTCATTTGTAAATCACATAGAGATATATTGTTGGGATCGAGTGTGAGAATTTCAGAGTTAAATCCTCTACAAGTGCAATATAGATTGAAATTTTCTTCATTGCTGGCATTTATATATATCAATATCTGTTGGGTGAAAATTATGTAATCAACTTTTTCAATAGATTACACAACTAGGACTTCAGCCACAGCTATGTGAGATTCAATCTCTCCTCTCAGCAAGGGGAGGCGCCCTTCTTACAATTAGAAACCAGCTAGAGTATTTACAAAATATTTACAGTATTTACGAAGTGGGGGGTGCATGTCGCATTCATCATTCTCTCTTTTTTCAGAGAAGATGTGTATAATGCTTCACAGCTGAAAACGTTCTTAATTCAAAGTACTAGAAACCTACCAAAAGCAGTACAACTGATTCCCTATCTTCGCAAAGCACAACTTAGAGGTATCAAATAAGATTATAACAAAAGAAAAATGGAAACAAGTAAGGCTCACGAAGGCGCAAAGTCATTTCGTAGTCTTTTCAACTACAGATCTGTGAGAACAATATAGTTTGTCGCATTAGAAGCACAAAGTCTTCTTATATGCAGCAATTCATTCGAACAGCATGAGAGATTACAAGCTCAAAGTCTTGTAGATCTTTCAACCAAAACATTAAAACATAAACACAAATTCAAGTTAGAAATGTGACACAAAGTCCACAAGAATCACTTTTTGCACTTTTTCTAGACGAAGTCATTTTTTGTGCAATGGTGCTGAATTTTAGCACCTTTACACTTTTGGCAATTTTTAACTTAGTCTCTTCAAACTTGCTCTATTTAGTCTCTTCAAACTTGCTCTATTTCCATTCCGGACCCCATTTTTTCGCTCCCGCATTGTTTTCCATTCCTAGTTGCTCGTTTCACACTTGCTCAACATCATTTCTCGCTTCACGCTTCCCAATGCTACTTTTTCTGCTAATGCCTATTGATTCACCATCCTTGCAGTTTCTCTCCAGATTTCATCAAGTGATCCTAAAGGTGACATCTTCTAATCCAATGAACTATCCCAGATCTACAAAGAAGCCGTTATGCAGCAAGTTGAGGATGACAGTTTTTCCCAAAGCCTCAATGCATATCATTTGCGATATACGGCTGACACTTGATAATCTCAAGACACATCTTCGCCGGTGCAAGAAAATCCATTCATTTGCTAGAGGGTCGATCACAAGAACTCACAGCCTTGTAGATTACACAGTCGGCCCAAATGATGCATTCATACAGAAGACCAAGAAGAAGTATGAAGACTCCGCGCCCAAAGCAAGGAACCATGAAGATTCTTGATCTCCAGTGTTAGACATTTTCGATGCATCCTTTTATGCATCTTGTAAATATTTCCTGACATCTTATATGTCTTTTTGTAAATTGTAATTGCACTAAGTTTGAAGATGTAAACTTTTGAAAACAAATTACACTTTGACTTTAGTCAAAGTTACGTGAGATCTCCTTAAATCGCTCACCCAACTTTCCTTGATTTCCTCAAATTAGATTCCTAATTTTGCTCATCCCTCTTTCTATATAATGTGAGGGATTTCTATTGTAAATTTATCCTTTAGTATTTTGCAACGAAGTGCTCGCCTTTTTGAAGCAGAATTGTGAAACTTTGTGTTCATACTTAGTGAATGAAATTTGATCAATAAAGAAGAAGATTGCAAACCAGACTTTGTGTTGGATTCGATAATCTTATGAATTGATCTCATTTGGTGGTGATTAGCTTATGGAATCTGAAGGACTCTAAGTAATTCATGTAAACTTTGTGTTACATCGTTTATTTAGATTTACATTTGTGTTTGTTTATCTTTGGTTGAATGATCTACAAGACCTTGTGCTTGTAATTATTCATGCTCTTTGGATACTTTTGTTGGATAATCTACAAGACTCTGTGCTTGTAATTGTTCATGTTGTTCGAGGAATTGTTGCGTCTAAGAAGACTTTGTGCTTCTAACGTGACAAACGACACGCCTATCACAAATCCACCATTGATAAAGCTACGGAACGACTTTGTGCCTTCGTGAGCTTTCCCTTTTATTTTACTAGTTTATTGTTAATCACTTCTGGTACCTCTACGCTTTGCTTTGACAAGATAGAGGTATTGGCATTACTGCTCGTTGTTCGTTTTAAGTTATTGTGAATTGAGAACTTCCAACAGTGAAGCATTGTAAACATCTTCTCTGAAAAAAGAGAGAAGGATGAATGTAACACACCCCCCCCACTTCGTAAGTATTGTGTACATTTTGTAATTACTTTGTTTGTTTTACTATCGCTTCTGTCAACGGTAAGAAGGGCGCCTCCCCTTTCTGAGAGGAGAGATTTACATCTCACATAGTTGTGGCTGAAGTCCTAGTTGTGTAATCTATCCAAAAGCTGATTACATAATTTTCACCCAACAAATATCCACAAATTGTCATGGGCCAATAATGTTAAAGGAGTTTGGTTAGAGTAAGTCTTGAGGCAATCGGGAGAAAGTAGTTAACCGCTGCAAGGAGAATATATGTTTAGATCATAGTTCCACGGAGTTTCCTAACAAGGGGGCGCAGGCACATGGGGACGGGTTTCGGGGACAGGGGGACCAAGGGCCTAAATTTGAGGACAGTGGGGGGACGGTGGCGGGGTGGTGGCGAGGTGGCAGCACTGAAATACATATAGTACTTGAAAAAATAGTTATAAAAAGATGTATAAGTATAAGAATTACAAATGAAACTTTCGAAAACTAGTTTTAAACATTTGAATTTCAAAGTGAACATTAGCTTGGCATCACTTAGTACCCGCCCAGGTAAAGGAAAATCGGGCCAGATTAAAGATTAACAGAGGTAATTAATAAATGCTCACTCAGGACAATGAGAGTGGAGAACTGAATGAGGCGTGGGCATGAGAACATTTTCTTTGCTGTAGCGGTTATTTCTGAGCCTGTGTAAGGGGAAGACAAGGCAGTTCTGAGCTTGAAACTGAGGATTCAAGCGTGTTGCTATGATAACCAGACTGCAGCACTTCCAGTGCAATCAGCTTGAATCTGTCACTGCTATAGAAGAGGACCATTGCATACTTCAGGAGTATGAGCTGTGTGGAGTTGCTAAAGGAAGATCTGAAGACTGCAAAGAAAATTTTATTATTTGTAACAGGTCAGCAATATTGTGTATCTTTCTGTACAATCATTTCCAGCATGTCAACATCATAC
>VDFB02081274.1:0-17024 GCA_007258455.2 Sequoia sempervirens
GTGTTATTTGTTGGGATTTACATGATTTTTAAGTGAAATAGGCCTCTAGATCAAAAATAATGGATCTTAGGGGCCTATAAAATGCTATTTTGATTAATGCAAGGGTACTCAAAAGTAGGTCTAAATTAAGTGTGAAATTGTCTCTTTTCTCAAGAGTGTCTAATTTTCTACACCACATTTATCCCCCACTTTAGTGCCCATATGAATCTATGTGTATATGTAAGCTAAAAGACTCTAAACAGTACACTTTATTGCATAAAAGGATATTCATTCAAAAGATGAGAGAATGAAGGCCCTGGTTTAGTTATCTGCAAAACCACAACATTAGGAACCACATCTTGTAACACAAATTCATTAATTTTCCAAATATCCTTTTATCTAACTTCTAGAAATGAAGTTCGAGGGTAGATGTATGCCCCCCCCTTGATTCCACTTTCTTAATGGAGGTGGAATCAAGGTAGCAATCTAGCCACATCAAAAAATGAACAATCATATCGTAGGGAATTTACAAGTACCATTCCATGTAACGATAGATGATAGATGATGTCGGGTGTGGAATCACAATTCCAACACATCAAATGGTGTCAAAAAATAGAGTTCCCTAGCTCCCGTTATGTTGTTTTGAAGAAAAATTACTTTATTAACTCTTAAGAAAAAATAACCCTATTTTAATGCATAAGAGTAAAAGGGATGAAAATAGATTAAAAGAGGTAAAGAAGATTAATTTTCACTTACTATTGTATTTTACCTTCTTATATCTTGAGAGTGACAAGTGAGATGATAAGATGCCAAGTAGATGAGGTTACATGCCTTCACGACTAGATGAGCTTCAAGAGCAAGTGGCTCGTGGTGAGTTGTATCATGAGGTGAGTCAATTCTGCAACTTGCACTTAGTGATTTTGCAATGATTTAATGATTTTTAATGTATTTATAGGTTAATTTAGGATCTTGGAAAAAAAGTTCACAAAGTGTCCCCTTTTTTCGCAAAGTTTCCCTTTTGTTCACAAAGTGTCCCATTTCTTTGCGAAGTGTCCCAAAAGGGTTCTAAAGTGTTTAGGGCCTTTAGAAAAGCACACTAGATGAACTTTAGCACACTTTCATGATGAATAACTGTAAAAATTAAATATATTAGATGAATTTTAGAGCATATTGTTCTTATCGTGATAGGTACCCACTCGGTCGTGACAGTGGCTAGGGGGAGATAGATAAGTTTTCTTAGAGACCTAGCTCCAGCATTGTCAGTAGTAGAGATAGAGCATCTTCAAGCAATAGGCATCTATTAGGCATACCTTATTCCTCCTATGAGATACCATGATGCCATGTTGATGGCCCTATGCTAGCGTTGGAATGTCAATACATGTACATTTCACCTCCCAACCGGGGAGATGACCATCACTTTCGAGGATGAACATCAGAATCTTTGAGTTTCTATTTGGGGAGAATGAGTATACTTCCATGGAGATTATTCATTTATCGAGAAGAAGGTGGACATGCAGTGCTGCCTTGATGGACCTGTTCATGATGAGCATGAATCGAGCTTGTTTCTATGGAAAATTAGATTGTTAGCTGATTAAATCATAAACATCAAAATCCCATGAAGTAACAAAGCACAAAGGAAATAAACATGAAAATAAAAGGAACAATGTTACCATAAATCTTCATCTTCCATGGTTCATCTTTGTTACACCTTCTAGTTTGTAGTAAATAAAGATGCCCTCAAATTTGTGTATGAGCAACTATGACAAAGGACAAGACTAAAGCAAGTTTCGAAGGATTTAATTAAAATTGACCTCACAAATAGACTAAAAATGACAAGTGCATGAGATAAAAATAATAGGCTCAGATGATAAAATGGGCATGAGGTCTTGAAATAAGAACAAAATTGACATTTTATAGAAAATGCAATTTTGAATGTGTGGCCAAGATGAAGAGATGACAAATACCCTAGAATCAATGGTCAAGATTCTATGGTGCTACAACATGGACTAGGGTTAGGTCATAATTAGGGAAAATTAGAAATGAGTGGACAAGATCGATTTTAGAAAAATCACATCGACAGTGGAGAATAAATGAGATATTTAATTAGAAGAAATAAAGATATTCAAAAAAATCAAGATAAAGACTTCCTGATTTGAACTAATGATCATTTTTGGAAAAATCAGGAATTAAATAGAAATTATTTGATTTTTGGAAGAATATTATCCTTTTGAATTTAATTAATTCAAAATGATAATTTTGTGTGACAAGTAAATAATCTTTTTCAGATTATTTACTAAAAAGAGTGAGAGTTAACAATATGGAATCATTTTAAATATTTTCATTTATTTAAAATGAGAGAAAAGTGAAACTAGCAATTAAATAATTAAAGATAATTATTTAATTTAGAAGATAAGATTGAATAATTAAATAAATTAATAAATTTATTTAATTATGACAATTAGTGACATATTAAATAAATAAATGAAATTCATTTATTTAATAATCAAAAAGAATAAAAGATATGAATTAATTAAATAATTATGAATTTATTTAATTAATACTTGAATTTGGACTATAGACGAAATATGATAAGACATAAAAATATGGTTTGTGAGTCTAGGCCATTTTTATGTGTCTACATTTTTCCCCTCTTTGTCATAATGTAGCATGTCGCATTGTGACAAAGAAAACAAGTCAAAAGTATGCCCTAGTGTCAAATATGATGAGGAAGAATGATGAGGAGGGTTGCGGTATGCCCCCTCGAGAGGATAGATGGGTTCAAAGAACATGGGTGTGCTCTCGAAATTGATGAGAAGACTAGAATATGAAGAGACAAAGAAATGTTAGTGAAAAAGATATTGATGATGATATAGATGCAATGTCTATATGAGATGAGTGAGAGGAGATGACAAGACTAAAGAAGATGCATGTTAGTTCCTAGACCAAATCCTTCAAAACATTGCTATAGGACTTTAATATTTATTGCTCTTAATCATCATTGGGCGATAAAATGACACAAATAGACAACAAACACCATGATATGACATAGACCAAGGTGTGCAAGGTCATCCACTTGAAAAACAAACAGTCACAGACAAGGAATGTCCTAACTCATACTAAGGGTGAAGTTGCCCCAGTCTTTTTGTCAAGACAATCCACAGACAGCGGTCAAAGAAAATAAAAATAGGTCATGAGACGTCATCGCACCTCTAAATCCTTCATGGGACATCCTCGAGGTAGCCAGTAACATGACCAAAAGACAAAATGACAAAACATAAGACAAAAAAACAAAAAGATCAAACAAAATGGATGAAAGTTAAGACAAAATAGACCAGAAAAGTTCAACAACCATTTAATATGTTTGCCAATATTTGTTTGCCAAAGATGAATTGCTTGACAGTTTGACAGTTGGACGGTGCCTATTGTCAGGAAGGACACATCCTGAAAAAGGCAAATGACATTTTGATGAGGTCCAACTCCAAGAAGGACACATCTTGGAGGGGACAAAAGAGTGATGAAATTGACATTGTTTTGGCAATTTAACTGATTTTGACTAGATGACTGGTTGGACAATGTTGTCTTGTTGGTTTGCGATTTAAATGTTGACCTTCGAATGACTGACTTATTTGACTGACATGATGAATATTGAATCTTGTTTGGGATTTTTGAGAGTTATTTGGATGTTTTTGTGTTTTTCGGATATTTGGATTTTTTTTTCTAGACTTTTGACGTTTATGATTTTCTTTTTTTTTTGGATTTTTGACATGTTATGAATTTTTTTTGGATTTTTGACATGTTATGATTTTTGGATGACAATTTGGTAGCCTTTGTGCTAGATACCAATGACAAGGGGAATACCAAGTCTAGGTGCAAGGAGATAGATGGGACTAATGGATGAAAGGGGTGTGTGTGTCACAAGGGAGCAAGGATGTGATCTCCAAAGACTAAGTTGCATAGGAATAACATGCCCCATTCTAGGTACAAGACTTAGGATTTTTTCATGACAAAGCTTATGACAATGAGATAATGATATGCTTGTTTGGAAGGGATGAGGTATGTCAAGAGATATCCAAAGAATGTTTCAACACTTTGCCCTTATATCTTCATCAAGATCAAAAAGAGAAGGGTGGATAAATGGACTCAATATGATAGGTATGTATGATGGCTAAAGATGGTAGGTAGGATGGAAATGATATGACATGAAAATGATAAGTTGGATAAATAAGACATTATGCCCCCAAGTGTAAGTGACATAGAAGATCAACCTGGCCATGATTTCATTTGCCAGGTTTTCATATCATCCAAGGCTAATCGCTACCGTGTTTTCACCATTGACTAAGGATTTTCTATTTTTTTTTTTAACCTTTAGATTTCAGCGGGAATATGGATAGGAGGGACTCAAGTGTCTAGTTCCATGAAAGGTGATAGTCCCACTAGAGATGGATGTCATTGCACAGACTATGTCAAATGTCATTATGCTCATAGATGTCGGTAAGGGATGAAATGAAAGGGAGATGGAGTAGGTAGATGATGGATTATGATGTGAATTATGGAGGAAAATAGTGGATTATGATATGGATTATGTAGGGAAGATGATAGGGATTATATGGGACTTATGGAAAAGATGAATGGGGAGGCTTAGCCAAAAGCATGGACCATAGGAAGATGGTGGGGGAGATATGTAGGATAATGAGTGAAGGGTGGCATAGGCATGGTGTGAAATGGAAAGGAACCATGACCAATGGTTGCACACATTGTGATAAACATTGAAGCTTTTGATGTGGATGAGGTATAGGAAGCAATGGAGATGTTTTCTTAGGAGATGGTGGATGAAGTGCCTTAGGTACCCACATAGACTTGATATTTGTATGATATTTGTTTGGCTTGTGGGATGGAATATGATATTTTTGAATGGAATGTGCATTTTGAATGGGAGGGGATACTTTTTGATGTGGGATGCCTGGTTCACCCTTTGCTTGTGCACCCGTGTCCACGGAATGGGCCTACTCTGGCGGCCTGGCAGCCTCTTTGTATTTACTGCCGAATTCGCAAAATCGTATGCTGGCCATGCAAAACCATTGCAATTTGACTTATGCAGAAAGGGTCCACCTTTGTTTTAAACCTTTAGGTTTGGTGAATGAGTGGAATATGCGTTTGTGACAATGTGCGTACTGATCGGTCATGATTGCGATGTTTATGACGCATGGATAAAATGGATAAGAGGATTGAATGGTAGGGATAAAGTTGGGAGTAATGGTGGTAAAGCGGATGATGTATTAGGAGCTACAATGGTGGTAGAGTGATGGAGGGAATACATGCTTGACAGAGGGATGACGGTGGTGGAATGGCAACATATTTTTAGGCATATGATAGGACTTTATGATGGAAGTGGACTGTATGCGCGGAGGAAATACCATCTTGAGATTGGTGTCCTTGGATTACGTATGTCCGGCCATAAGATGGGAGGGGATTCCTTTGATGGATAAAGCCCCAAAATATCTTGTTCTCATGAAGGCCCAAACCTTTACCTCGTGGTTCATATTTTGGAGTGTGCACGACAATAGGATCAGGTGAAAAACACCAGAAGACGCTGGATGGAGAAGATAATGGTTGCTGGTTGTCTAAGGAGTGAACATTCATGAAGTGGCAGAAAGACCAATAGATGATGGAGGACTTAAATGGGTCGAGTAGTGGGTGATGATCATTAGGATCTTGAATAACATTTTGTTCATAAAATAATGAATAATAGAGGCGCAATCCAGCGCGGTATTTGCTCGATCTTCTATGTGTGCCGGGGAGGTACCGTCTCACCGTGCGAAGTGAATGTTGATGGATCATGGATAGGACTAGGTGTACTCTGTCTTTCTGATAGTGGGCTCTTCATCATTATGGATATCATCTTGATCATAAAAACGATATAGATTATGGATGGGTTGGATGAAAATGATTTGATCTTGATTAGGACTAGGGCTTGATTTTTCCACATGCTTGGGAGTAGACTCTTGATATACCTCTTGGGTTGCTTGAATGGAATTGCAAGGGGATGACTCTTGGAGAGACTTGACATATTATTGATGGTCAACAACATGGAGACATGATGGAGGTTGACTTGGACTTATGAGGGGAGACTCTTGACTTGGCCCAAGGGGTTGAGGATGACATGGTTGACTTGAAGGACTTGGCATGATGTTTGAGGACTCTTTTGTATGTTCAAGTATATGTGTTGAATGACATGGAGACAATTGATTCCTTGCTTGTAGCCCTTGGGTGACATCCTTTATAGGTGGATGGGTGGATATATGTAATGCCATCAATTTATGTTTTAAATATCTAAATGTAAGGCATTGAGTTGATGGAGGATTATATGATGGTGGGGGTAATGAAGAGTTTGATGGATCAGAAGGTGGAGATTCGAATGAATTAGGACTAGGACATGGTGGCTTAGGGATAGGAATTTGATTGGATGGTGGTAAGGGTGCATGGACTAGATTGGTGTTCCCCTTGTCAAAGGTGTCATTAAGACTTAAAGGCTCTTGATGTTGTTGCCAAGGTAGACTTGGGATCCTATATTCTTGTTGTGATATGGGTGGACATGTTGATGTGGCATTGTCATAATAGATAGATGTGTTAGGTTGGCATGATGATGAAGGTGACATTGGGGTTGAATGTGTTGAGGTTGAAATGGTGTTTGGACTTGTGATATGATTTGTTGTTGTAATGATGATTGAGGGGTTGTATAGGGTAATGATTGTTGAGAGGTGGATTGGTATGGAAAAGGGTTGACATTAGAATACGTGTGATAGTTTGACGAAGGGGTAACATGATATGTGGAGGAATGAGGTTGATATGATGATATAGGTGACACATAGGATTGATGTGAAATTTGTTGATGTGGTGGTTGGACTTGATGATGTACTTGTTGGATTTGAAAAGTGGCCATGAGGTATTGGATTTGGGCTATGAGCTGTTGCATTTGAAGTGACTTATTTGCTTGAAGTTTTTGGATTATGTCATGGACTCTTTGAATGAGTTGTTGGGGTAAAGGTGCTTGACTTGTTTTAGCATCGTGAAGCATGTAAACAAGCTCTTGTGCTACGTCTTCCAATGTTTTCATGGCGTAAAATGATGTTGATTGGATGAAAGAAATGACAATGATTAAGATATGATGTCAAGATTGTATGATTTGGATGATGTGGCAAGTGTTTATTGGAAATTTGACTTGGGAAATATCAAACACAAGATCTCACATGTAAATGCATGAACACACACACCAAGCACAATGATAAGTTTGTCTTCCAAGATTAAATGTTATGATTAAGCAAACACTTGAATACACAACAACAAGCCTTATGACTAGTCAAGTGGGGTATGGCCAATTAGGTCTCAAGTGAGTTTGCACAAGGTTGACTAAGGGATTAGTTGAAAGAAAAATCTTGCCAATAAGCCGGGAGAAAGGGGTAACACACCCTTCACCTTCACTTCCCAAAGGTATAAAGTTATTTGGGGCTTAGCTCAGAGTGATAAGATTTCAACTCCCAAACGAGCGTGTCTTTGGATTCACACTCTATTGAGGTTGTCCCTTGGAGGGGTGTGTGCTCCAAGAAAGCCTCCTACAAAGGGTATGACAAAAGCAAACCAAGTGAGGTGTTTTGGAGAACACACACACTTGATTCACACTCGCAAAGATTAATTTCCCTTAGAAATGAAATGTGTGTAAAACAGTTCAAGCACTTGTTCTTTTTAGATCCCAAATCAAATGTGTAGGAAGACAGTGGTGAATTTTAGACTTGATTTTCAATATGTGATTGAAGACAATATTCGTTTTAAGAACCCAAATCCAAATGTGTTTGCAAACAATGATTGATTTTATGCCCCAAATTGAAATGTGTGACAAGCAATGATCAATGAGAAATGAAAGATTAGAACATATGCACCTGATTATTCGCTTTCCAATTTGATGTGTGTGACAATGCCAATGTTTTTCCAGCTCTGTGTGATTCACCTAAAACTCACAAAATCAAAAAAAGACCAAGTAAACTTGTATAGAAGGAAATTACGTGAAAAAGATGAATTCTGATAAAAATCTGATTATGACATTCTATTAATCATTACTATTAGAGGGTTAGCTAGTCAAGACAAATCTGATTTTTAGAAATTTTTTTGATAGTAAAATGAAAAATACAGAGAATAAAGTCTATCTAAAATCTCAAGAGGTTTCCAAAAATGTAAATAAATCAGCAAAATTTGCTGTTTTGCATCTGAAATTATTTTTTTATGAAAAATCATAAAAAAATTATAAAAAATACAAAACAGCTCTAAAAATTCTAATTTTTTTACTGGAGTCATCTGATGTTATCCCAAATCTGTAAACAAAAATTTGTGATTATATCTGCAACCGTGAGTGAGATATAAGTAAATATATTTTAAAACCATATTTTAAAAGATATATTTTTTGACTAATAATCGCACATCCAAATTTAAAATATAAAGAACAGACCCATGTTAAAATTTAAATAGCTTTCTAGAAATGTAAACATGTCTAAAAAATTCGATTATTTTCTCTCGAATTAATTTTTTATGAAAAACAGAAAAATAATTATAAAAAATGAAAAATAGATCCAAAAAATCTGAATTTTGGAATAAAAGTGCGTGATATTGTTCCCAATCTGCAAAACAAATTTTGTGAGAAAATACATAGTCGTTTGAAAGTTATGGTCATGTCTTTGGAAACTAGGGCTTTATCCACAATGATGCCAAACCTGCAACAAAAAGCAAACAAAACCTGCAACAAAAGAATCCAACTCCAAGATTTCTCAAAATGTGTTAAAATATGTTGGGTTCACCAAATGTTTCTATGGAAAATTAGATTGTTAGCTGATTAAATCATAAACATCAAAATCCCATGAAGTAACAAAGCACAAAGGAAATAAACATGAAAATAAAAGGAACAATGTTACCAAAAATCTTCATCTTCCATGGTTCATCTTTGTTACACCTAGTTTGCAATAAATAAAGATGCCCTCAGATTTGTGTATGAGCAACTATGACAAAGGACAAGTCTAAAGCAAGTTTCAAAGGATTTAATTAAAATTGACCTCACAAATAGACTGAAAATGACAAGTGCATGAGATAAAAATAATAGGCTCAGATGATAAAATGGGCATGAGGTCTTGAAATAAGAACAAAATTGACATTTTATAGAAAATGCAATTTTGAATGTGTGGCCAAGATGAAGAGATGAAAAATACCCTAGAATCAATGGTCAAGATTCTATGGTGCTGTAACATGGACTAGGGTTAGGTCATAATTAGGGAAAATTAGAAATGAGTGGACAAGATTGATTTTAGAAAAATCGCATCGACGGTGGAGAATAAATGAGATATTTAATTAGAAGAAATAAAAATATTCAAAAAAATCAAGAAGATAAAGACTACCTGATTTGAACTGACGATCGTTTTTGGAAAAATCAAGAATTAAATAGAAATTATTTGATTTTTGGAAGAATATTATCCTTTTGAATTTAATTAATTCAAAATGATAATTTTGTGTGACAAGTAAATAATCTTTTTCAGATTATTTACTAAAAAGAGTGAGAGTTAACAATATGGAATCATTTTAAATATTTTCATTTATTTAAAATGAGAGAAAAGTGAAATAGCAATTAAATAATTAAAGATAATTATTTAATTTAGAAGATAAGACTGAATAATTAAATAAATTAATAAATTTATTTAATTATGACAATTAGTGACATATTAAATAAATAAATGAAATTCATTTATTTAATTCAAAAGAATAAAAGATACGAATTAAATAATTATGAATTTATTTAATTGCAATAGTTAATTGGACTATAGGCGAAATATGATATATGGTTTGTGAGTCTAGCCACATATGTCTATAGGGAATATTCCTTCAAATTTGAATTTTCCCTCCCACATGACTTGTCCATCCAACAAAGCATTTAAAGCTCTTACATTGTCTCTTACATGTCTCGCACTTGGCATTTAAGTCATCTTTCATCCCCCTTAAACATGTCATCTCATCAAATTCAAATTTCAAACTTGCACATTGATCAAAATGTGCTCAAGCTTCCTCCATTCACAAGTTGACAAGTGGCACTTTGCTATTGGCTAATTTTTAGTCCCACATTGCTCTATTTTGATCATCTCCTCAACTTAGCATTTTATAAATAAGAGGTTAATATCCTCATTTGATCATCCACAATTTATGCAAAGTTACTATGCTCAAATATCTATCAAATTCCATCCATCATCATTGAATCATAGCTAGGTTATGCAGGTTTTTAACTTGGAGCACTCATCAAGCATCAACAAAGTGGATCAAATCTCTTCATCACAACAATCTTGCATCATAAGAATTGGAAAAGAGCCAATTTTCACATCAAATTGGCACCAATTCCCCCATGGGATCAAGAGTTTGCATTGTCTTCAATAGGATTTAGCTTGCTTTAGTGCTCTTTCATTTCATTCTTGTTTCATTTCTTATTTTAAACTTTGCTAATGGATTTCATGGGGAATCCTTGTTCTTACTTGCATTTGATCTCCTAATGTATTCATTTGTTTTGTTTTGCAGGTATTAGGATTAGGGTTCAACAAAAATCAACTAGCAGCTCCTATTCCTTTGACCTTAATGATTCAACATAAAATGTGATATGTGGAGTTTCCTCTATTCCCAAGTTGACTGGGTTGCATCTCTTGGCTAGAACTACTGACTTTTCCTGGTGTAGAGAACTGAGAGGAATATTGAAACCTTCATCCTTCGATGCCTTAGAGAGGTTTTCACCATTGGATACATCCTTTCTTTTTACTCTTTTCTGGTCAGAGAGTGCCCCTATGTGGTTTTTGCTCAAATACCTTGAGATTATTCTCAAATTTTTGCTTTTGGGACTAAAGGATTCAATCGTCTCCCCATAGTAAGCTTTTGTGTCTAGTATGATATCAAACCCAGTCTTTTGATCCCTTCATGGTTTCGTGTTCCACAGTCCCATGAATTCTAAGAAAGCTTCATCATTTTCAAAGGTTTCCAGAATTGGCGGTCCTTGTTGGTTGTAATCGATGAGTTGGGGATAGACTAGATTTATTTCGTGGGTTTGACGGTCATTGGTTTCAAAAGACACAGTGCTAAGATCATGAGTAGGGAGGTATCTTGAAAAAGCATGGGTAAATCGGTTATGGGATCTTCCTCACTACCTACATCTATGACTTGATATATGGATATGGGTATTTGATGAGTGGGTGTTGATTGTCGAGGAGGATTTCTAGAATTCCTAACCGAGGCACCTCTGCCAAGTATGGTCACCCTCAGAGGGGTACATCCGAGGCCAATATTTCTCATATGCATCTCAAGAATGAGAAGTATTAAAAGACCATTTTCATTTTTTTCCAAACTTTTTGTTTTTGTCATAGACCATGGCGAGCATCATTTGCAAGCCTTTACTTCTATCATCCATAGGTAGGTCAACTGCTGGTCTATTTTCTTGGTATAGTAGATGAGATGGGTCCTCTTCTATCACTTCACGGCCTAGGTCCCCCCAACTTCTAAAGCTAGATGAACCTGTTGTGAAGGTTTGGGATGATGTTCCTGCTAACTAAGGTTGTCCATGAGATCTAGGAGATTGTGGTAACTCTCCGACCATGAAGGCACTTTTCTTCATTTTGTAATTTCTACATCCATCATCTTGGATAATGACTTTGATTTCATATATATCAGGGATGGAAGGTGTCTTTGTCTCAGAAGTGGAGGCTAATGTAGCTGGGTCTACATATGGAGTAGTGGGGCCTTCATCATTTTTTGGAACTTGGGGGATCTTGTAATATTTGGCTTCCAGGCTTTTGCAATAGGCAAAGGGTTCAAGATCACCATGGATGGTAACCTCTTGATTTTCATATGAGAGTTTGACACATTGATGAAAGGTCGATGCCACCGCTTGCATCCCATGGATCCACGAGCACCCAAGGAGAATGTTATAAGGAAGATCAAGGTCCAAGACCTAGTATGTGGTTTCCATAATGGTAGGTCCTACTTGAACAGGAATCTAGATAGTGCCTAGAGACACTCTTTCTTGATCATCATAATCTCTGATCATGATGCCCTTACCTTTTTCGATGGCATCCTCTGAGAATCCCATATTCTTTATCAACTTTAGGGAACAAATGTTAAGACCTACACCCCCATCCACCAAGACTCTCTTGACTTTATTTTTGTGAACCAGGACTTCCAGATGGAGTGCATGATTGTGAGACGGTTGAGAGGGGAAGTCCTGATAGAAGAATGTGAGGAGGCTTGGAGTGGTGATATTTTTTACCATAGCTTGGAATTGGTTTGCATCTAGATCTGAGGAGATGGTGGATGAGGCTAATGCTTCTTCTAGGATTTTTTTGTGGGTCGATGATATCTTCAGCAACTCCATGATGGAGATCTAAGTGAGAGTTCTCTTTAGTTGGTCAGGGACATTATAGCCATGTGAGATGGATTTTGGATTTGAAACAGATGCCCTAGGTGGTTGTGAGGGTCCAGCGATGGTGACTTTGTCACCGTGTGTAGTGACTCCATAGTCCGTATTGGCTCCCTTAATGTTAATGATGGGCACATACTCCTCAAGTGTTACAACAACATGCTCATACACATGGTTCACATCCTTGTATTTTCCTTTTCCCTTATTATTGTTTCCTTTTTTGTGATTAGGCATCGGATTGGTGTATATCTTTAGGTCTTGGTTTCCTACAAGTTCCTCCACATTTATGAATTTTTTATCAATGAGATCCTGGATTAGGTTCTTCAACCTCATGCAACTATTAGTGGTGTGCCGTTTGATTTTGTGAAAATCACAAAGTTGGTTTTCATTGTACCAAGGTGGTTTCACTTCTGGTTTCTGGTAGTTCTCATAGGTGAGGGACTTGATGAGGTTTTCCTTTATCAATTTCCTCATGATGACCTCGAGTGGTTCCCCAAGGGTAGTGTACTTCCCCTTGGGGGGATTTTTGTTTCATGAGGGTGGTCCCCCTTGATTATTTAGGTTGTTAACCTAATTATTGGTTGGTTGATGTAGTGATACTGCATTGGTTTGGGTGTTGTTTCGATCATTGTTTTGTAGTTGTTGATAGGTTTGGGCATTTTGCCTCAGAGCACTAATCATGACCTTAGCATCAACCACACCATCATTTGTGACATTTTTGTTACTCGCCCATGTGCGAGGCTTCTCATTATAGTTGTTGGATGGGTGATTGTTTTATTGTTCAGGATGTGGAGGGGTCCCTCCTTATGCGATAAGGGCTCATTCAATGTTAAGCGCCTTGGAGATCAATTGGTCGTAAGTGGTGATCCCTTGCACCTTAAGATGAAATTCCAAGGTTCCCTCCAGATTGGAGATGATGGTGTAAACTTGTTGTTCTTTTGGCATGACCTATTTTCTCTTGTTAGCCTTGGATCGCCATCATTGTAGAAATGAAGCAAATGATTCATTTTTACCTTGTTTAAGAGCTGATAGTTCCTCTAGACTGACATCCATACCGATATTGAATGCGTATTTTTTTATGAATGCATCTACTATCTCTTGGAACTTCTTGATGCAAGGAGGGAGGCGATAGAACCACTCCATGGTGTGGCCATCCAGACTTCTAGGACATAGTCATATCAGATATGTATTGTCATATGCGACTTCCATATAATGAATTTGGAATTCCCTGATGTGATCTTCAAGGTTTCCCGTCCCTCAGTATTTATCAAATTTGGGGATTTCAAATCCCTTTGGGAATAGTTTCATCACAAGATTCTTGTCAAATGGATAGGGACACAAGTTGTTGGGTGTCTTTGTGATTTTCCCTAATTGAAGATCAAGCACTTGTTGCGAGAGTAACTTGATTTGTGTTGTTACATCATTTTGCGGATCAGGGGGTGGGATGAAGGTGTTTTGTAGTGGTTCACTTGTTGGAGGGATGGGTGGATTGGTTGGTGTGTTGGTGGATGTTGCATGCACATTTTGTTGTGCCAAGTATGCTTGCACTTGCTACTGTATCAACAACACTCATTGTTGGTCTTGTTGTTGTTGCACTAATAGTGCCTATTGTTGAGCTTGTTGCTATTGTTGCACTAACAATGCTTGTTGTTGGGATGCTAGTTGGGTTGCTTCTTGCTGCTCTTGGTATTTTTTTAGTACTTGTTGGTGTGCTTGTTGTTGTGTGAGGTACTATGCTTCTGCTTGCGCTTGCTAAGCTTGTGCTTGTTGAGCTTGGTATTGGCCTTGAGCTTGCACTTGTGCTTGAGCCTGGGCATGTTCTTATGCAATCTATGCAGCTTGTGCGCCTTGAGCAACCTGAGTAGATTGAGAAGCTTGTTGTTGTAATAAAGCTTGGGCTTGAGCAGCCTTCTGTGCTTGTTGTGCTTGTTGTGCTTGTTGCGCTTGTTGTGTGGCTTGAGCTGCTTGAGCAGCTTGCACTGCTTGAGTGGCTTGTTGTGTAGCTTGTCATTTTTGGATTTGTTGAAGTTCCTTTTGATATGTAGCTTGTTAGGTGGCTTGTAATGTAATACGATATTGGTTTGATATACTTGTGTTCGGTGGTGGAGGTGGTGGTGGATTTGGTATGGTGTTTGTTGTCATGACGAGAGGTACCATTGTATTGATGATTGGGATCATGGTGCATGGTGTGATCGATATGCTTGGTCCTTGAGAGACCATGTTTTGGGGAATGGTTATTGTTGTGGTGGTTTCCTATGTTATTGGGATGGTTTCCATCTGTTGTTTCAATATCGATGGCAGGATGGGAGGATTTGGTATGATGCTTTGATTGATGTTTGGGGGATTGTTTTGAGTGAGTGGTGGCGATGGAGGTAGCCCCAAATAGAGAGTTGATGTTGATGTTGGTGCCAAAGGTGGAAGTGGTGGAAAAGTGAGTGGCATACTTCCTTGGGGAAAGGATGATGAAGGGTCAAAGATGCCCCCTGGTCCAAATATCCCATCTTCTCCTTGAGAGGTCATAGGGAGAGAGGTTTGTGGTGTTGCATGAAATGATGATGATGGGTCATTAGGATCATGAAAGGTGAGGGAACATATGGGTGTAATTGATTTTGGGGGATAGATTGACCCAATTTAGTGTTTTGTAATCAAATCTTGATTTACTCACGAGGGGTGTGTTTGTAGTACATTAAGAAATGTGCTCCCTTTGTTAACAATAGGTTGAGTTGGAGCAATGGATGATGTGATTTGGGGGATGTGTTGGGTGATGCTTTGAAATGGAGGTGTGGATGAGATTGGGGGAATGGATGAAATTGGAGGCATGACCCCAAAAGTTTGTTCCACAATGGTGCTCACATAAAAATTGGAAGGGAGTTTAACCCCTTTTTTTGCTAATTCAAGCATGTATTGTGCGGGATGGAGCTTCATCATGATGTTAACAATTCTATGATTTTTGGGGTTTTGGACCATTTCAATGATCTCACCTTATGTCATCCCGAAGGCATTATTGGTGATATCCTCTACTTGACATTCCTCTTGTAGATTTTGTGATGATGAAGGAAAATTAGTTAGAGGATTGCTTGATCCAACAAGATTCATTTTGGTATTGGTTTGGCTTAGGTCACTTAAAGTTGACGTTTCTTTATTGGTCTCCATGTCCTTCTTGTGTTGTGATCTTGTTTGAACCATAAAATGAGGCTCAAAAAGAGAAGATCTAGGTTGACTAAAGATCAAAGGGTGTGATGGTGAAATGGTGAGATGTGGGTGATATGGATTATTTAAACTCTTAGAAGATCTTGAGGGGGGTGCTAGACTTTTGGGACTTTCTTGGATTTTGGATTTTATTTGATTTGATTCTTGGATTTTAAGGATTCTTGGATTTTGACTTGATTTGGTTTGGATTGTTTTGATTTTGGACTATGAATAAATGGAACCCAAGATGTTGGATGTTATCTATGGGATAGACTTGCTCACAAGATGATAGTTGACTAAGTGTGAGAAAGGATGCATCTACCCACACATAACCAAACAAATATGACTTGATGATGATTTAACTAGACATATGGAGAGGATGCATCACCACATATACCCTGCTAAAAGATAATTTTTGGTGTTTGATTCAAGGATTTTAATTTGTTTCAAGGATTTTTTGATTCATGAATTTTCCAAAAAAGTATAGCATAAAGGATGGTTTCAAGATTTTCAAGAGTTGCTGGTGAGATGATCTTGGTTTGATGTTTGAAGGATGGATGAATTTTGACTTTGATGCTATATGTACCTAAAAAGACTCTTGTTTACAAGCCCTCGGTTTTCAAGAGCACGCTTTACTCTAAACAAGGTGCTCAAATTCCTGAAAAAGATTTGGATTTTGACAATAATAAAATGAGTACAAGTTGGGATTGTTTCTTGAAGCTCTTCTATAAGAGTTGAAAAGCAATCTTTGTTTGAATTCGTAGAGTGTTGAGAGATGCTTTTGATGATCTTTTGGACTAAGAGATTTTGACTTTGGTTTCTAGATTTTGATCTTGCGTGAAATCATTTGAGACACATGTGTGGGGTTCAATTGTTCTTAGCTTTGCTTAGTGACTTCTTTTTACCACAAACAATTCTTTGATTAGGTCTTTGAGCTAGATGTATAATGTCTTAACTTCTTCTCATCCCACAAAGTATATTATGTGGAACTTCAATGAAATCAAGGAAAAAGTTACCTATTGTTGACTTTAGTAAGCAAATTGAGATAAAATTTGAATGCCTAGAAACCTCTAAAGATATGAATCCCAAGGGCAAGCAATAGCATGTGAATTTGTCAAAGATATTTGCTTCCTAAAGGGTTTGAAATTTTGATGAAAAATGTTGAATTTTTGTGTTCCCAATGATCAAGAAAATTGTTTTGTTTCCAAGAACATGCACAATCCTATGGTTATGAAAGACTGTATTTGTTGAATCCCCACTTGGACAAGTCTAGCTACGCCTACTTTTAGCGAATGGGTAGATGCTTGACCACAAAAGCTCCCCCTTACAGTGCACTCACTTCTCGGGTCAGTCAAGCATCACTACCCATGAATCTACC
>VDFB02081275.1:0-26421 GCA_007258455.2 Sequoia sempervirens
TTGACATGATGAATGTGCACAGTATAAAGAGATAGCTCAAGACTGGGAAGAGATAGGAGAGGTGGTGACGAGCAGCCAAGAGCTTGCAGAGTAGTGGAGGTGGTAGAGTAGCTAGGAGGAAGCAGAGGTAGTGACAGAGAAGCTGAAGGAAGAAAGGTGTTGAGTAGGGTGCCAGAATAAGGGTGCTAAAGTAGGGTACTAGAACTATGTGCCAAAGTAAGTAGGCCAAAGAGTGTAGGTCAAAGCATGTGAGAAGAAGGATTGTAGCTGAGGTTCTAATCTACATGTTAGCAGATGTTTTGTAATCAACCACTAATGGCTTGTAATGATGTAATGTCTTCTCAATAATAAAGAAAGCTTTATTGCATAGTTTCTGTGTGTAAACTTGTGTTGATCTTATTGTGTGTTGTGAATTGGCTATGAGATTGTGATAGCCTGACAAGGCCCTCTGATCTTGTCTGTGTCATATATATATATATATATATATATATATATATATATATATATATATATATATATATATATATATATATATATATATATATATATATATATATATATATATATATACATATATATATGTATGTATGTGTATATATATATATATGTATATGTATATATGTATATATATACATATATATACATATATATACATATATATGTATATATATATACATATATTTCTCTACATATATATATACACATATACATATATATACATATATATATATACATATACATACATATATATATATATGTGTGTGTGTGTGTGTGTGTGTGTGATACTTTATTTTTTACTTATATATATACATATATACATATACATACATACATATATACATATACATATACATATACATATATATATGTGTGTGTGTGTGTTATTATTAGTTTGTTGGCATTCTAGATGTTTTTTATATTATTGTATTTTTGTTTTGATGATGTTGCACATTGATATTGAGTTATTTTAGATGTGATGACTATGTGATTTATGTGATATTGTAGCTCATTGGTTTATTATTTATTTCTTTGGATATTATGTATAATGAGGTACATTAACATGTGACCTAAGTATGTAGGTATAGGGTTATTTCTCTATTTGAGTTATTTATCCAATGGTGATTATACTAAATATATTGCATTAGGCCTAATTTATATGTAAACCCCTACTCAAGTTGAGTGAGAGATGTGTCTTGTGAGAACTTGTGTGAATCTAGATCCAAATTGGTGATGATTCATTCAAGAGTCTAAATGTGTTGTGTGTTGAACCATAAATGTGTGATTTTGGGGGTGATTGTTTATCCCCCATTTTTATTTCAATTACATTTTAATGATATTTGATGAATTTGAGAAATCAAAAATTTGGAAAAAATGGAAATGCTAATGAAATGCATTGGAAATTATATTCAATTTATTGTAATTAGTTTATTTTTAATTTAAAAATTCTTTTATTAGTTGAAGAAAATTAAGTTAGAATTTCTTAATTATCTATTTAAATAATGAAATGGAAGTATTTCATTTCTTGAAAAATTAATTTGAAAATAAAAAAGGGGAAAAGGAAAAAAGAAATAGAAAGTTAGTAAGGGATAAAAAGAAAAAGGCTTGTATTTTATAGTTCATTCCTTCAATTACAACAAATTAAAAAAAATAAACTCTCTCTCAAACCCTCTCTTTAAATGGAAAAGGAATGAAGAAATCTTGGTTGAAGGATTATTTGATTTGGGAATTACATAGCAAACAATTGCATTTTTGTGTGGATTGAATTGAAGGTGGTTATGACTCTCCAAACCCCTTGAATTTATTTATTCTTAGATTGCTTTAACTCCAAAGATTTAAGATGATATTCTTTTATTGCTTGTTAATAGAAGTTATTCATGCTTTGCCATGTCCATTGTAGAGGATGCAAATGGGTTTTAATTGTAGGTTTGATTATTGAAATTATATTGTGTTAAATATGATTGTTTAAAAATTGAAAATAATATAATTAAATGTAATTGATTATAAAGTATAAATGAATGCTTATAAAATCAAAAGTGCAAATCCCATATGAGGATTTAATTAGATTGTGACAAGTGTTCTTATCTTATGCAATGATACAACTTAACCTATAAATAGTCCAATCTAATAATAAAAACACTTGTAAGTTTAACTTAAGTGAATAAAGTAAAAGGAGACTAATAATTAATCAATTATTAGGTGATTTCCTATTTACTCCAACATTAGAGACATGATTCTCCATGTCTAGATAAGACGTCAATTGTATTTGAAACTAAACTTTGTATTGCACTATTAATCATCATGATAGTGTCAAAGGAGAAGGTAATTAAATTTTTATTTATAATTTGTAAGGTCTTATATTTCATAATTTATAAATAGAATTGCTCTTTTATTTTATTTTAACCAAAAAGAAATAAAATTTATGCAAGATATGTATACACTAAATATAGTGTTTTGATCGAAGGACCAATCGGGTTTGTTTCAATATAATAAATTGAGATTTGATAGATATGTAATGGCTTAATAAGAAAACCAAACTAAACTAGATTATAACGCACACCTTTCCCTATGAAATATAATCAAAATTATAGAAAGTTAGGCAAATAGTAGGGATAGACAAAATTAAAACTTTGAAATTGATACTACACTCTTGATTGATCAAATCATAAGCTCTAATCCATTAGCCTGCATCATCAGTGATTACTGAGCCCCAGGCACAAATGTGCCCGTAAGTCAAGATGGTGTGTGAATTTGAAGAATTTATCTCCTTCATCTTGGACAATTGAGGCCTTGATCAAGGATTCCATTGAAATTATTAAATCCATTGATAATGTTTATATTTCCCATATTTTGAGAGAGGGAAATAAGTTAGTTGATTTCTTCGCTAACTTTGGTGTTAGAGATAGTAAGGTCTGGGATTTAAATGACCCCATCCCTTATGAGGCCACGACTATTGTTATAAATGAAAGTTAAATCATTCTTTAAGGTGTGCACATCCTTGCTCACGTGGTTGAATATCATTAGTAAGGATGGTATGGTTATGATTTTGAGGAAAGGCTATCATATGGCACGGAGTTTGAATTCATTATGGTATGTATGTCTTATGGTTGCCTTCGCACGGATTGCGGGTGTTAGCCGCATAAGCTTCCAGAGTCTTCTGCTGGATAATTTGATTCTGAGTGGTATCTGCTACTTCCTTTTTTGTTCTTGTTGAGTGCTTCATCTTTGTTTTCCATCATCATGAGTGGG
The DNA here is from genome assembly GCA_007258455.2 of Sequoia sempervirens. Lineage (NCBI taxonomy): Eukaryota > Viridiplantae > Streptophyta > Pinopsida > Cupressales > Cupressaceae > Sequoia > Sequoia sempervirens. The sequence goes on from VDFB02081275.1 coordinate 3,247, forward strand.
GACAAAAATTGTGTCGAGCCCAAATCCTGTGATACTACTAAGCAGAGAAAGGAAGTGTGGGAGATTTTAGAAAAGGGTGGTCTAACTCCCTTCATGGAGAAACTACATGGAAATAATCCTCAGGTTACTGAATTGGTTGAGAAAGGGTGGAAAGGGAGAACCTTGGACTTGGGTGGTAGGGAAAGTGCGGTGGATGAGGAGTTCATAGTCCAGATTACTGGCCTAGCAATTAAGGGTATGAAGGTGTACATGGATAAGAAAGAATCACTGGTCACAATATCCCTTTTCTTTAAGAAGAATGAGAGTGATGACTTGAAGCCTGCAAAGAGTGGTGGGTATCTGAGGAGTTCCTTGAAAGCTCTCTAGTGGGATGTTGTCGAAGAAATCATGAGGTATGTAACCCTGGAAGGAAGGTATATGACCATTAACAATTACCATTTTCTATTGCTTAACCATTTTAGGCATAAGAAATGGGTGTATTTTCCCTATTATTTGCTGGTGTTGTTTGGACTGTGGGATTAAAGAGCATAGGAAGAATCCCAAAAACCCTATCCTACATTCGAGGTTGATTCTTTTGATTTATGAACATGTTAAAGCTCATGATGTCCAGAAAACTCTGGTTACTCTGAAGGATATTTTTGCTAAAGCTAGGGAGGGTTATGAAACTAAGTTGGGTGAGGAAAGGGATTCTAAGAAACTGAGGAAGAGGAGGCTTATTTTAAATAAAGATTCTGAGTCGGATAGGGATGATGATGTTGACTATGTCCCAAATTTGTATGCCTCTTTGGAGGAGGGCCCCATATCCCCCGTTCAGGGTAAATTTGGGAAAAGGAAAATGGATGAGGAAGCGAGTTACACGACTTGCAGTGATGATGTGGAGGCGATTGTTCCTTCTAAGGGGGGAAAAGAAAAAAATGATCTTTATGGGGAAGCTTCTTGTCCTCCCCCTGCATCTAGACTTGTGCAGGAACCTGAGGAGGGAAGTTGGAAGAGAAGGGTTTTGAAACCTGGTCAACACCTGGAGAAGAATGTCCCTCTCTCTGTGGCTGGTGGCTTCCATGGTGAGGATGTTTTGAGCACTATCATTGGGTTGCCGAAGTAGGAGAAGGTTAGAGTTTTTGGTGGTGAATAGGCTGCGAGAGCTAAGAAAGCGGATGCAGAGAGGATTTAGAAGAGGATGGATGTTGCGGAGAAAATTTCCAATTCCATTCATAGGATGAAGTATCCTATCACTGTTGGTAAAGGTAAGGATGCTTCTGATGATAAGGTTCATGAGAGTTCTTTTGAAGAGGATGTTGGTGTGGGAAATTGCATTGAAAATTTTGATAGGGAGGATCTTTCTGATGTGCTAGGATCGGCCCGTGACAGTTCCAATGTGATTTTTAAACTGTTTAAATGGTTCTTTCATGATATCAATAGGACTAATGTTCGTATTAGAAGTACTGCTTGCAAGGCTGAGGACCCTTCGATCCAAAGCCAAATTGATAATTTAATGGCTAGTCTCAATACTATTGCTAGTACTGTGGCTCAATCTGAAACAGATTATGGAGGGAAGAATGTTATCCCTTGAGGAGAAAATTGACAAAATTTGGAATGTGGTTATGAAGAGTGGAGAAGCTCCTAAAGTCTTGACTAGGTTAGACTCTGTGATGGCTTTCTCCCCTAATAAGAGAAAGGAAATTTTGTCTGCTAATGTTATGGCTGCTGAGGGTAAGCTGACGAGGGAGGATTATTTTGTTGTTAAGGTTGTTGCTAAAGGTTTTGTTTTGAGTTGTGAGGTAAAAACTGGTGGGCTTGGGGTTAGGACTAGAAATAGACTGAAAAATCAAGCTGGGGCCTCGGGTATTGAGGTTTCTGATATTGAGGTGAAGGGACAGAAGCTTGCTGCTAGTGAGATGGAAGTTGTTGAAATCTTGAACAATATGTAGTGGTATATGCCAGTTTATGGCTGCTTTTTGGCTGGTGGTTTGTTGACTTTGGGCTGATGGTTGTTTAATGTTGTTTCCTTTTTTATTCAGCTTTTCCTTTTTGTAAAGGGTTTCGGGCCCCTTCAAAACCCATTTTTTACCTCTAATCAAAACATTATTTAAATCTAGTCTCATCAAGCAATATAATTAGTTAGATTTTATTACTTGCAAATATTATTTTGATAATAAATTAATTTCCAAATATCTAATAGTTTATTACAGTTACTCTAATTCAATGAAATTTAGTTAAGTTGATAGAAATCAAATAATATAACTTAATATTAGTTTTATAGTTGTCAACTAAATTTAGTTGATAGCATTATAATATACTATTTAATTTAATTTATTTTAATAAATTGTCAAACTTTCTTAGCATTTAATTACTTTTACTTTAAGTTTTGAGATGCAACTTTAGTCAATATTTATATGCATTAAATGTTAGTTGACCTAGAATATTTAATTTTTTATTTAATTAAACAACTTAAACAAGATATGAAAACTAAAACCTCATAGTGTTTGGTATCAATGATTTCCTTGGTTCATGTTTATGGGTAATGTCATTATAGTTGAACTATTGCACTTATAGCTTAATATAATTACAACAACAATGTCTATGGCATCATCCCTATTAATTTTCAAAGAGTAATAAAGGACAAATTATTAATTTAAATCTAAGGAATGAGTAATCTTCCTTGGATAACAAACTAATGAAAGATAAATATAGTACTTGTAAATAAAACAATTAACATTAGTTGAGTAAGGAGGGATATTCATTATGTAGTTTCAAATAGAGAAAACTTACCATCTGTAATGACATAAAAAGTACTCCCTAACATGACCTTGATTTGGTGTTGTAATATGTCTAATATATTCACATTAGGTCTTGGGCCCTTGTGAACTAAATGAGATTTTTGATGCCTTATTTGGAGTTTTGTAAAGTGTTGTGACAAAATTTCACACTTTTCTAGGGTTTTATTAAATAATTGGACTTCTTTATGCTTTAATTGGACTTATTTTACATCCACAAGCCTCATTTAATACGTCTTTTTGAGGATGATCCCAACACAAATCAACATCCAATCATAATTCAGGTGTTTTCAGGTTGTGTGGCTCAAATTTGGTTGTTTGGGACTCATTCACCACCTTGGGTGTATGAGTCCCGTGTGGCCCAAAATTGAAATTAATTTAAATTTTTGGCGGGATTTTATCCTCCTAGATCTGATGTCAGCTTGTAGTGCTGTAATTTTGGGAATTCTTGCATAATTAAGTATAAATACAAGTTTCTTTCACTCATTTTACACCTAGCAAGTTGAATGAGCATCCTTATAGCAAAGTTGAGTTCACAAGAGCATTCAAGTGTTTACAAGAGCATTCAATAGCATTCAAGGGAAGATTATCAAGCATTTTAGAGCATTATTCAAGCATCAAGCATCATGTTAAAAACTTCATGCATCATGTTTATTTTTGAACTAGCAATTATGATGTAGGGTTTCATGATTCAAGCTAGCATTTCACTCAAGATCTATCACATTCAAGCTAGCATTGCTAGGGTTTGGTGAGTTGCAACATCATATTTTGTTCATTCATCATTCTCCATTCCTATTTCATTGCATTTCAAGGTTTGAATACCAAAACGGGGTTTGACCAAGGCAAACCCCTATCCACTAACAAAACAACATTTTCCCATCTCTTTAGTGTGTGATTTGTAGGTTTAGATTGAAGATACATTGAAGAGAAAGTGTGGAGAAAGTTTCAAAAGTGTTCAAAGTTGTCAAAGTTGTCACCTTGCATTGGAGATACTTGGAGGACTTCTACAGGTTGCAAATCAGGATTTTGGATCTGAAAATCAATTAGGAAGCACAAAGCAAACTTTGAAGACAAAATTCAAACTTTGAAGTTCCACGAAACCCTAACTAGACTGATATGCCAGTTTTGGTGTATGATTCCTAGTTTAGGTCAAATTTTAGGTTTTTACAAATTCAAACACCCATTTGCTAGATTCCTATTTTTGCACAGAAACCCAATTATAGGACTGATTTGCCCAACTTGGTATATGAGTCCTAGTTAGCATTAAAGTCACTATTTTCAGCATTTCAGAGCTCCATTCAATCATCTCTAAATTCTCAAGTGCACACATTTCATCTTACAGCTTTTTGTTTTGATTTCCATGCATTTATAGGTCATTTAGTGAAAGATTGCATCATATTAGGGTTAAGCATTGCATCTTGCATAGCATTTGTCTTTCTGAGTCCTAACTTGGTGGTGAACCTCTCATTAGTTTACAATCAACCCCTAGGACAACCCTATTGTTAGATCTCTTTCTCCTTTGCATTGAGATCTCTAGGGTTACCCTTGAATGAAATAATTGGAAAGTGGGTTTGCTCTATGCCCTAAAGCATACGAAAGAATTACCCCATTTTTCGTCATTTCACCATTATATAGTTTCAAAGGAAATTAGAATTATTATCACCTATTCTAAAATGGAATTAGAATTATTACTATATAGTTAAAAGGGGAAATATAAGTACCATTTTATAGTTTTGAGGAAAAGGGAACTATCCTCATATAGTTCAAAGAAAGTTTATTTCTATAGTGATTAGGCAATTAGAGAGAATTAGTAACCAAGTATTTATCAAGGTGGCTAATTTTTTTTTGAATCATATGCTTCCCTTAGTGGGTAGTAGTTGAAAATGAACTATCTAGAAAAAAGGGGTTGTACAAAAGGCTATGTACCCAAAATAATAGTACATATAAAACATAAAAAAAAAACTAGAACTAAATATATATTACACCTTGATCTTGTTTGGAAGCATGTATGCAAGAAATTTGGTGAATAAAAGAGGTTCCAAGTGCATAATATTTTAGGTATGGGGTTGGAGAGTTTGTAAGTAATGGATTTACCAGCTTAAATGTTTAATTAAATTATTCGTCCAAGTGAATCACTCATTTAAATCTAAGGATGAATCACTACGATAAATATGAGGAAAAAAATTATTGTATACTTAGAAGAATTATTGATGGACTTTTTAACTCCTTGAGGATTTAGGCCAAATTCTAAGATAAGACTCAAGCCTATTATTTTATGATTTTATTTTTAAAAATGCTCGTAAATGATGACAAATTCAATCCACTTCCATTAGGGAAGTGTAGTATTTAGTGAGTGAATCATGACCCAGTTGGTCCTAATGAGTCTAAGTCTCTAGCCAAAGAAATGTGTCTATCCTATATGGATGTATGCTTATCCTATTTGGGTAGATGCCTATCCTAGATGGATATAGGAATACTTGTGCTAGATGGGCAGATTCCTATCCCATATGGACATATAATTTTTGCATATGAACAAATTCATATCTCATATAGATAGAACTATCTAAGTAATGAATACTTTAAAACTTTGATTAAAATTATAACAAATAATATAAATTAGTGAAAATTTGAGGCACAACTTAAGGGTTGCTACATGTGGTATCAAAGCAAGGTTTGGAAACTGCTTGAGGGTTTCTACTTGTGTAAATGGAAAAAAATTATGAATGTGATTAATTATAAAGGAGTAAATTTAAATATCTAGGCACAAACCATGATAAAATATTAATTAGAAAATTATGATTACAAGAAACATAAAATGGAAAGAACATAGCAACCCATTCTAGCACTATCTAAAGACAAAAGAAGAACACTAATGAACAAAAAAGGTATGTAGGAATAATGAGACAGGGATAGAAGAAATAATAAATTTGCTAACTAATCAGAGGGAAAAAAAAAATTCCTTAGAGAAAATCGTTTAGGATGTTAGAACAAGGCATATTAATATTGAAAACATAGTGGAATCTAAATTTAAAAATCCTCTTGAAGAGGTCAATCCACTTGTAATCAAAATGAACATTATTGTACCTAGACGAGAATTTTCTATCATAGAGCTTTCCAAGGACTTGAAGAAGATTACACCACCTAATTTTGATGGAAAACAATTGGGAGGAGGAGCCAAAAATTATTTGAATTAAATGAAATATTATTTTGAATTAATGAATTACAATGAATTAACCAACATTATGAGGGTTCTATGAAGTTGCAAGTTAGTGGACCAATATTAAATAACAAAATAGATATAACAAGGAAAACATAACATGGGAACAATTTTTTAAACATTTTTGCAAGAGGGGGCTACCACAACTTTTTTTCTTCTTAGATGATAAGAGTTCCATAACCTCCAACAAGGATCCATAAAACACAACAATATTAGGATAGGTTTTCTATGTTGCTAAAATGTGTACCAATGTACTAGAGGGATAAGAAGAGTCAAACTAAAAAAATCATAGTATTGCTAAATGCTAATATTGGGGTGGAAGTGGATGTGCATGGCCTGAAAACATGAATGAAGTACTAGGAAAATCCCTAAAATAAGAAATAAAATTACAAGCCCTAGTAGTAAGGTAGAACTTCCACAATAATAAGAAACATTTTTTTAAAATAAAACAAAAATTTAGGAGGAATAAAAACTTCAAAAATTAAAGAACCAACTTATCAAAAACAAAACGACCATTGAATCAGAATCCAAGGAATGGCCAAAATAGAAATAATAATAATAGGAGAATGTTAACAAGAACAATAAGAGAAATTACTACAAACTAGTGTATCCATCGAGACTTAATGAAATAAGGAATAATCCTCCTAGGAATCTAATATAGTGGGGGCCAACATTTGGTTGCTTTATGTGTGGAGAAATAATTTTGCTATGGAATACCCAAGGATAAAAGGATAGATTAGAGAAAAATAACCTTAATGGGGATGTTCTATATTCATAGGCTAATACACCTTCAATTTTCATGATTACCACCATTAGGCCTTTAGTAGAAGCATTTGTGATAACTATAAAATCATGAATAATTATGATGTATGGATAAATTTTTATCTCACATGGGAAAATGCTTATCTTGTATGGATAGAAATACTTGAGTATACAAGTAAATGAATACTTAATAACTTTTTTCAAAATTATAACAAGGAAAATAATTATTGAAAATATGGGGTACAAATTGAGGGTTGCTATGCTTGATATATGGATTCTTACCCTATATATAATAAAAAATATGAGCAAGAAATTTGTTGGAAAAAATATTAGTGTTGCTTCTTTTGTAGCCACTTTATGATCACTAAGATCCAAAAAGGGTGAGGTGACAACTTATGTTAGATAGTTGTAGAAGGCCCTAAATAGAATATGTTGTGAAAAAATATAACCTTAGAAAGAGCTTTGGTACTAGATAATTCAATCCCTCCTACAAGCAATTAGCCAAATAATATAAATACAAAAATATATGTTACAAATGAAAAAAGTAATATTGCATTGAAATGATATATTTGCATTATAATCTATCACTAACCTCTTGAGGGAGCAACCTCCAAGAGCAATACTCAATACAATATAATTCATGGATGATCCATTTAACTATCAAACCCTTTATTTATATTAATTTTTCCCAAAATAACTACTAATTCTCAAGAGTGTGGGATAAAACAATTTAGCAAAAGGGATTCAACTTACAAATTATATGTCTAATACTTTTGACATTTTTTATGGGATTTGAACTTGGGTCTCCACAATGAGAACTCAATGATTTAACCAATTAAGCTCGACCCCTTGGACTAATGTTTTTTTATTAATAAAGCTTAATAAAAAATAATTAATTATGAAGAATTAGTTAGAAGTATAGGTCCTAATATTTACTCACTTTAGTATTATTGATAAATATGTAGTTTTGGGTTTTTATTTTGAGAAATTCTAACACAAGTGATTACTAAAAATAGCCTTGCCCCATCTCTTTACTTGATTTAAACTCTCTAGTATAGACTCAAGCTATAAAAATTACCCTTTCAGCACATCTATCAAAATTGTGGGTGTATATTATCTCCTAGATAAAATCAATAGTGCAATCTTGTTTTCCTTTGTTGAAATATAGTTCACTTACCTTAAGCTAACTTAATTTAAAATTTTGACCATTGCTTATTGGATTCCACACCAATTTTTTTGAAATAGCACCTAGAATTACATATATAAAGACAAGTTCCTAGGACATTAATGATCACCAATTACGGGCATCAACAAGAATTAAGAGCATTTGGATTTGAGCAATTTGCATAATTAATAGCATCCATTGCATCACATATCCTACATTTTGGCACTCAAATTATTTCCATACATGTTGTGAAAAACAACAAAAGAGGGTTTTGACTTAGGCTAAAGGAAGTCCAACACTTCAGTCTTTGCATTTTCCAACTACCAGTTGAATTTGAGGAGCTCCAAGACCCCACCACCCAAGGCAAGCCATAAAGGTATTCTTTAATAACACCTTGACCTCAAGTCAATTGTCACATTAGTGATAAAGAAATCAAGAGCATGTGACTATTAGAGATGATTGTAGCAGGGATGATGAAACCTTGTAGAGAAGGTTGGAATCACATTGTCAATCACACCCAACTACTAGCAATGATCAAATACATGATGTGTTGGAGGTAGCATCTCATATTCGAGTTTTGTATTTGGCAACAATCTAAGAGAACAACAATAGTTTAATTCTATTGCATCCACATACCACCATTATTAAAGAGCTAACAATCACTAACTTCTTATTTCAATTCCATGTATTTGTCATGCTAGTGAATTAACTCATTTATATTAATCTAGGGTTTAATTTGTATCTTAATCAATCTTTATTCCTTAGACTAATATAAATTTAAAGGGGATACCATTGTATTTCTCCCCAACTTAATATAAATACACAAGACCCAATAAAAGGATGACACATATATAATTTATAATAATTAGATAATCATTCAGATGTTTATGACCACCTTAATTTTTATCATATTTAAAATATGTTGAAGTAAGTTGATTTGGATTATTATCATATTTAAATTATGTTGAAGTAAGTTGATCTAGATTATATTTGAATTTCTTAAGGAAGATAATAGTTTAAGCATGAAATAATCTTATCATGGGAGATGGCTTACTAGATGAAAGAAGTCAATATTTTTGAGTGTACTATATTATAGGATTTTTTTTAAATTCTAACTTTAAAGTTATTTAGTTGTAACTTTAAAGCTATTAGTTGTGAGTCTCATTATAGTAATTAAATAAAAAGTAATGTGTAATGAGACACTTAAAATATATAATTTAATGAATAAGTAAAAACTATTTTTTTGTCTCTTTGTACAATAATTCATATACAATAATAATAATAAATTATACAATAAGACACACCAAAAAATTGTAATTTAATGAATAAGTTATAAACTAACTTTTTGTCTCTTACATTTTATAACACCATCTTTAATTAGATGAACATTCTATCTTAAATTTAACCAATTAACTTATTAAATTGTCTATAAAACTAAACTACAACAATCCTCACACAAAAACACAAAAAAATAAACCATCTTTCCATAAAAAATATTAAATATATTATTTTTTAAAATCATATATTATCTTTAAGTATGGCACACTCAAACTACATATTCTTATCCTACGAACAAATAAATAACTAAATTTATAATCCTAAAAACAATTCCAAAAGAGACAGTATCCATAAATTTTATTTTTTTAATCAAAACCTTAAAAGAATAATCCAAATAAAAAAGAATAAATAAATAAAATAATTTGTAAGGTGCGACATTCCCCAAAAGATTGAGAATCCAGTTCCAACTCCCCGACCCCCTGCCGCCCCTCCGCTATCTACGAGGCAACTATATATATATAAATGGGGGGTTTCAGTAGTGTATATATATAGTAGGGTTCCAGTGTGTATATATATATTGTATATATAGCTGTTGGGAAACATAGATTTGACGGCAGTTAGCGAATATATATATGGATTTCAATAGTGTATATATAAAATGGGGTTTCAGTGTGCATATATACATTGTATATATAGCTGTTGTCAAACATAGATTTGACGGCAGTGAGTGAAGGAAAGCAGATACACTGAACAGAAGATAAGTGAATGAAAGCGGGTGCAGTGAACAAAATGATAAGTTTCCTGATTTAGAGTTTTATATTCAGACATAAAAAGCAGTGGCTAAGACCAAAGATGGGATTGTACCGTGACCCGTCTGACGGGAATTTGGGCGGCAACTGAAGAAGTCGTCCAGAATAACAATTATTTTCTGTTAGATAAGAAGGGCCATTCATTTTCCCTTTGAAAATCTGTCTGCTGACCAGCGGGACCCACGCCACGTCATGTGGCATCTTTCACATCTCCCCATGCATTTCGAAGGAATTGTTTGTTTTGAGATTTTTAAAGAGCTGACGTGGGGACCATTTGTCGTGTAGGACTAGGGTACCTTAGAGACAAGGCTTGGTGGCGCAGGGGGACAATTTTATAAGCTGCCACGCAGCCTTTGAATGAGTTACCCTTTTGTATTTGCTCGCTTGGACCTTCTGACTGGGCCCACCTCTGGAGTTTCTGTATATACGGTTTCAGAATGGTATGTATCCCTTGCGTATACTCTGGTTGCAAAATACGTAGCTGGAGAAAGTGGGTGGAGTATGTCAAATGACGGCAATTTGAATGCATAGCCGCCTTAGGCGAAAACAACGAGGACACATATTCTAAAGAAGGCTCGCCTTGTACAAAGTTGTAAGTCTGAAAATTGTATAGCCATGATCTGTTCCTTTCTTTGTTTGATTGGTTTCTAAATATATAGAATATATATGAAATTTGTTTATGTTATTTAATATTTTGATTTTTTTTATATATATTTTTATTATTGATTTTTAGATTTATCATTTATAAGTTTGGATTAAACGTGTGAATGGAAACTTGATCAAAGTTACGTTGAAATTCAAATTTAATAAAATGGGTCGATGTTCTCTTCTCGTATTGAATGTTGTGAGCTAACTTAAAGCATGTTATATTCATTTGTATATTTGATTGTTGTATTTAAGGACACTCATTTCAAATCACGTTGAAGTGTGAAAAAGAATATTTAGATCCAATAATTTAAAAGATAATTTACTTTTCTTTTATTTGGTTATTACATCGTCCTAGGTCCACTAAATGTGTGTTTATTGTCCTCGATCATTTTACTTAAAATTATAAAGCTAATCCACCTCTGGGCTTACCAAGGAGAATGTGATCCTTACTATCCAAGGCATTCTCCAAAGGCGTTTGTGAACATTGTCTATACTTACAACTAGTGGACATCAAAATTGATGTAAGTGGATCTTGAGAATCTAGATTCTACCATATCAAATCCATAAATATTGGTTAAAGTTCACACATAAGTTAAACTCTTCACAACTTTTAATGGTAGTCCCAACTCAATTCATTTGCTAATTAAATGTACTTATTTAATTAATTGGAATATGCTATAGTAAAACATAACCCTAATTGGAATATGCTATAGTAAAACATAACCCTAATTGGAATATGCTATAGTAAAACAAAGCCCTAGAAAGAGCTTTGAGATTAGATGATACAATCCTTCTCACAAGAGATCAACCAAATAACATAAATACAAAAATATATGCTACATTTACAAACACAAGGATAATATTGCATTGAATTGAAAGATTCACATTACATTATCAAACCCTTTATGTATATTAATTCTACCCAAATGAAGCGCTACTTCCCAAGCATGTGGGATAAACCAATCTAGCAAAATAGATGACTTACAAAAAATGTGTCTAATTCTTTTATTCATAAAGTTTAAAACAAAAGTAATTAATTGGGAACATACAGTTGGCACTACAAGGCCTAGCATTTACTCACTTGGATTGCACTCACTTTAGCATTATTGATAAATGTGTAGTTTTGATGTTTGGTTTGCGATATTTCAACACAAGCATGATGACTAAACATAGCCTTGTCCCATCTACCTACCTTATTTAACCCCTCTAATCTAGAATTAAGCTATTTTTTTACCCTTTTTACCACCTTGATCAAAATTGTAGGTGGGATTCTATGTCCTAGATATAATCATTAGTTCAATCTTGGTTGTCTTTGTCAAAACCTAGTTCACTTACCTTAAACTAGCTTAGTTTGAAATTTCAACCTAGTGCCTATTGGATTCTACACAAAATCTTTCAAATTAACACCTAGAGTTATATATTTAAAGACAAGATCCTAGGACATTAATGATCATCAATTATAAGTATCAATAAGAACTAAGAGCATTTCAAGAGCATTTAGATTTGAGCAACTTGCATAAGCAAAATCATTTATTGCATCACATAACATACATTTTAGTACTCAATTTTTTTCATACATGTTGTGAACAACAAAAAAAAAGAGCTCTTGACTTAGGCTAAAGGAAGTCTTAACACTTTAATCCTTGCATTTCAATCCCTAAAGGTGTTCTTTAACACTATCTTGACCTCAAGTCAATTCTCCCATAAGAGGCAAATAATTAAGATTGGGTGATTGTTAGAGACAATTATAGTAGGGGGGATGAAATCCTTGTAGAGAAGGTTGGAATTGCATTGTCAATCACACCCAACTACTAGCAACAATCAAATACATGTATTCTTTTGAGGTAGCACTTCACATTTTAGTTTTTATAGTTGGGAAATAATCTAGGAGAATAATAATAGTTTGATTCTATCACATCAACATACCAACATTACTAAAGAGCTAAGTAATTGCTAGCTTCTCATTTCAATTTCATTTGTTTGCCATGTTAGTGACTTAGCTCATTTATATTAGTCTACGGTTTGATTTGCACATTAATCAATCTTTAATCCTTAAACTAATATAAATGTAAATGGGATATGGTTGTATTTATCCTCAATTCAATGTAAATATACAAGACCCAATTAAAGAATGACACATATATGATGTAATAATTAGATAGTCATTCAAACATTTATGACCTCCTTAATTTTTAGTGTATTTAAAATATGTTAAAATAAGTTGATCTAGGCCGTATTTCTCACAATTTGAATTTCCTATAGAAAATGATAATTTATACATAAAATAATCTTATTACAGGAGATGGCCTATTAAGTGAGCATGGCCAATATATGTGAGTGTAGTGTATTAAAGGAACATTTTACAAAACTTTAAAGCAATTTAGTTGTGGATTTAAATGATCACCTTATTTTTTAGTGTATTTAAAATATGTTAAAATAAGTTGATCTAGATTGTTTTTCCCACCATTTGAATTTCTTATAGAAAATGATAATCTATATATGAAAATAATCTTTTTATAGGAGATGGCCTTATTAGGTTAGTATGGTCAATATATGTGAGTGTAGTGTACTAAAGGACCTTTTTACAAAACTTTAAAGCAGTTTAATTGTGGCTTTAAAGCTACTAATTGTGTCTTTCATTATAATAATTAAATTAAACGAACTTTGTACAATAATTCATATAATTTGAGACACCCAAAAAAAGTAATTTAATGAATAAATTATAAACTATTTTTTTGCCTCTTATATTATATAGCACCATCTTTAATTAGATGAACATTAAATCTTAAATTTAACCAAACAACTTGTTAAATAAATTATATATAAAATTGAATCATTATAAATTCTTACATAAATACATAAGAATACAAAAGATTACATCATCTTTTCATAATATACTTTTTAAATAATAAATCATACTTATTAAATCGGAAGTGTGGGACACTCGAACTTAAGAATAAACAAATAAAATTATAATTTTAAAAATAATTTTCAACTACATACATGAATTTTATTTTTTAAATCAAAACCTTAATAGAACAATTGAAATAAAAAATATTAAATAAATATATTTTAAGGAGCATTGAAAATCCGCCCCTCCCCTCTCTACGAGGTATATATATATATATATTCTTTTGGTGGGGTTTCAGTTTGTGTATATATTATTTGGGGAGTTGGGCGCAGTCGGTGGGTTGTCCTTCGGGTGTTTGGGAAACATAGATTTGACGTCAGGTAGAGAAGGAAAGCAGATGCAGTGAATGAGAGCAGATGCAGTGAACAAATGATGAGTTTTATATTCAGACTAAAGATAGGATTGTACTGACTGGAATTTCAGTAGCAATTAAAGAACTGAATTGTCTAGTCATCATCTTCTTTCTTTCTTTTTTTAATTAAATTATAAACAGTTAATGATATTTGTTTATGATATTTTATGTTTTAATTTTATATTATTATTGATTTTTATATTATATTATTAATAAGTAGTTGTTGAAGGAAATAAATTATTTCTTTAATTTTCTGTAAAATGTTTATTTGGTTAAAAAGTTTTGTGTATTATGGATGAAAGTATAAAGATGAATTGTTATGAAGTATTTATGTTTTTATTAATATTATAAATATAAAAATTATAAAAATTATTTCAATAAATTTATTTTAAAAAAATTATTTGTTAAATGTTTTATTAGTCGATAGACTACATATAGTGTGATATTTGAACCTGAAACAAGTGTGATGCCTACAAACCACTATTGAGCAGGAAACAGGGTTCAGTTGCCATTTAATGGTAAAAGCCTTCAAAATCTCACTTATCACATAAAAGTAAGATAAATATCACGTTAAAGCTTTCAAAATCTCACTATCACATTCTATTTCTATTTTGGACTGTTTTTTGTCAATTTGATGGCGACTTTCTTTTTTCAATTGCATTGTTTTATGTTATAAATTTGTATGCAAATATTTTATAGTCATATAATGCTTAATTTATTTAGGAAAAAATCTATATATGTCTAAGTTTATTTTATTCCATTATTTAACACTTATTATTATAGTTTTCTATCATAACCTCCTTTAAATGCAAGTGCTCCTAATATTTTTAGATAATATTATTTTATAAATCTTAAATATACAATTATAAAATCAATATAATTTATTTATAATAATATTATTAATGCATTTATTTTAAAACTATTTTTATTAATTTATATTCTTATTTCTTTATTTATTTTATTTTATTGGAATATGTATTTTATTAATAATAAATTATTATACTATTTGGTAAATAAAATAATAAATTATGTATTTCACTAAATAAAAGTAAAATAAAATTGGCATGCATTATCTTACAATTTAATATATTATTTACATAATTTTAATAATAATTAACATTAATTGTCATTTCTTAAATGACTATGTAATTTTTTTACTAATTGGTTATTATTATAAATGTTGAATTTTTATAAATCTAAAATATACAATTATAAAATCAATAGATTAACATTTACATAATTTTAATATTTAATATTAATATGTCATATCTAGTAATCATTATCAACCAACAAATTAAATTTATTGTTTGGATCTACTCGTGAGGGGTCCATTGTCTTGTTTAAGCTTTTTAAATGGTTTTTTCATGAACTCAATAAAACTAATGTCAAAGTCAGGAGTGTGGTTAGTAAGGCTGAGGGGTCCTCTCTCCATAATCAAATAGATGAGTTGTTTGACTCCTTAAATACTGTGGCAAACATTGTTGCAGAGGAAACTCTCAAAATGAAACAAAATCTTGAAGGAAGAATCCTCATCCTTGAGGATCAAATGGTGAAAATATGGGATATTGTGATGAGAGAAGGGGAGGTGCATAAATCTGCTAGTAAATATGAGTCTACTGTTGTTACTTCTCTTGTGGTTAGTGCTAAGAAGCGTAAAGATAGTGCCCATGCTAAAGAGGTTGTTGTTGGTAAGCTAATGGAGGAGGAAGGTGCTATTGGGAAGGGTGGTGAGAAAGGTATTGGTTTTGATTTCAGAGGTAAATACGGATGGACTTAGAGCCATGACTAGGAACAAAACTAAAGCTCAGGTTGGGGCATCTAGGAAGGATATTTCTAATTTTTTTGATGATGCACATAAGGCTGTGGCTAGCGACATGGAGGCAGTGGATATTCTAAAAAGCATGTAGTGTTGTTGGTGGGTTCCTCCTTTTTGGTTAGTTTTTTGCTGACGGGTCACTGTTGTTGAGCTATTTTTTGGCTTAATGTTGTTATCTTTTATTTCAGTTGTTTTTTGATGTAAAGGGTTTCGGGCCCCTTCAAAACCCGTATTTTACCTCTAATAAAAAACTATCTATATTTATAGGAATATCATTATGAGCCTACATATTAAATTTATTAAATTTATATTTAGTAACTATTCATATTTATAATAATATTTACTAAATACATGTAGCTACCCTTTAGTTTCATTAAGATATAATATAAGCATACAATATC
Source organism: Sequoia sempervirens (assembly GCA_007258455.2). Taxonomy (NCBI): domain Eukaryota; kingdom Viridiplantae; phylum Streptophyta; class Pinopsida; order Cupressales; family Cupressaceae; genus Sequoia; species Sequoia sempervirens. Next base: position 19,380 of record VDFB02081275.1, read on the forward strand.
CTAAAATTTACATTATAATGCTTAATATATTATTTACATAATTTTAATAATTAATATTAATGTATTTTAAATGATTATGTAAAAAATTTATTAATTCAACTGAGAGGCTTCCTACAATGCATAGCTCATACATCCGTATAAACATTTTCATCACCTTAAATTTTGAACCTACAAATAATCATGACCATTAATAATATGTTGGTAATTAATTTCTTATGTGGGGACAAAAAAATACCATTTTGGCATCCTGGAAGAGCTAGCATCTCTTGGATAATAGTGTGTTAAGTGGAAGTAATCTTTCTCACTTTGTCATCGTCAATTTATCTTCTACCATTGTGAACTATTTTTCTTTAAGGGAGAGGGGCCTATAGTGGGCCACCCTAACTTTGTGCTTCTCAAAGTCCTATGTGAAAATTTCAAATCACTCCCAAATTTGTACAACAACTTATTTGGAAAGTCCCCTACTTATAAAAATTGGTTTCAAGGCCACATCATCAAATATGATGCCACATCAAAATGCTTTTTGTCAAGGTATCCAAAAAGGCCCAAAAAAAAGGTGAGACCGATAGTGGGTCACTAAGTCATGCGTTATTGGTGCATTGATGTGGCATCACATGATTTGTCAATTTCTGTAATTTATGGATAAAAGTGTTTTGCAATTGGATATTAAGTGTAAGTTTATTGGATATTAAGCCTACCTACTATGGGGCCCACTCAGGCCTACTTTTATACCCACCATTGGACCCCTACCCACTATGGGCCCCTTTCTCTTAACTATTTTCCATTTACCAATACAACAATGATTTTTAAGTCGGGGAGGGTCATCTAAACATTGTTTCCATTTACCATGTACAACGTATAGGTGGAATCAACTCAATTTCATTCAACTAACCAGTAACTCTTCAACAACAAAAAGCATCTCCGAAGAGGTATGTATTATATTTTATTTATTCCCATATCTAATGTTGTTACATTGTGTGAATAGTAGACTATAGTTTCCATTTATGTTCATTAATTTTTACATAGGACTCTAGCAGACCACTCTTGTCAGGCTTGAACTTTGAATCACTTTTTTATACTCTTATTTTTCTTGGAAATCTTATAGCCTATACTTGTTAAATGTTAAAAAAATCTATGAGTAGCCATGAAAATATAGTCAACTATCAAAGTAAGTGGAAAATAAATTTTGCAACCATTTTGCCTACGACATCGAATAGATAACTATATTTTCCTTCCTAAGTATGATTTTGATTTTTTATGTTGTGTTAAGCTCTAATGAATTCCCCTTATTTAATAGGCGTGTGAACAAAGAAATCTAAGCATCACCACACTCATCCAAATATGAGTGTCACAATAGTTCATTAAAGTTTATTTAGAATATTCATGGTTTCCTTGAACTATGTACTTAGCTTTCTATTTTGTAACTTCTCTTAGACTATTTTCTCTTACACTAAGGCAACTACATTAAGTATCATTATTTTATGGTTGATGTTGAAGCATGTGGTCCACAAAGATTGGCAATAAAGATATATGACTAACATTCCTTTTGATTTTTTTGTGCATTGTAATTTTTAACTTGCCCTCCTTTCTAAAATTTTCTTAGAAGATATTAAAAAATTATGAATACCAATTCACCTTACACAACATAAGGAAAAATTTAGTCACCAGGAATATTAAAATAGCATGCTCTCGAGTCATTTATTGATTATTTTGATCTAAAAGATATATGGGACACAATAATTAGATAAATTGAATCATTGTGGAATTATGCCTAGAGTTAAAAAACTATGCTTCAATATAAAGTTTACCTATATGAATGCAACAAAATACACAACATATTTTTTTAATAATATTCCATAGTTACAAGAAATACCCCAAACCATCATAAGAGAGACTTTGAACTAACTTGCTAAAGAAAGGTTGTTCAAACCTACATCAACAAATACAATTTTTTTAGTAGAAATAAACTAAAACTATACAATAGAGAAAATACATAAAAGCAAAGGCATTAGATCATTTATAAAGCCTCCAACAAGTTCGGGAATAGTAATGTGTGTTTGGATAAAATATAAAGAGATGCAACACTGACCATAGAATATAGCACTGCCTATGATAGCTCAAATTGTTACTCTTCTTTTCCCTTAGAATTTTGTTGGGTTTGAACTGCACATTACTTATGTATACTTTTATTTTTCGTGAGTCACTAGTAGAATGTATTTTTTCCTAGAGCGTGTATACAATACTAGAGAATTTATTGGATTATTCATTCTATCTCAATTTATTATACATACAAACATTGATAACACTTGATGTTGGGTGGATTCCAATCCAAAATGAGTTGACTAGCTTGATTGTGATCCCTCATTGGGAGTATGCACTTAAGCATATGTCTAAACACCCCCAAGTGTTTGTCAATAATAGATTGGATACACAATGGTAGTGATGCATATAGCCATTTAGCCTTTAGTACAAACAATAATGGCATAGTTTAGAATGATCCCTTAATAAACAATTTGGAGCCCATAATTTTTTCCTCAAACGTTACTTTGTTATACAAATGTTTTGCTTTTTGAAATTGGAAATATTCACATGTTAGACAAATAGGACAAAGTTGATAGGGGGTTGAACTAGTTGTACATTAAAACCTTCAAACACTCATTAACCTTTAAACCCTTATTATGCATCAACACAAATGTAAACAAAAGAAATATCAACACATCGACAACCATACACAATAGAACACCAAATTTACGTAGAAAACCCTAATCAAGGAAAAACCACGGTGAGGATTAACTCACATATATATGAATAACAACACCAATTACAAAAGGGTCATTGCTGGAAGGGCTCACTGCCCAAAAGAAAAGAATGGTTCACTGCCAAGGGCTCACTACTAAAAGGACTCATTGTCTGGAATATAAGAGAATAGAAGAAGACTATTACAAGGAGGTTCACTACCTCAAAGCAACTGGAAGATCCACCACAAAAAACTCTACACCATCCGCAACCTTCAGCTCACTACCTCTAACAACTTTAGGTACACTAAAAATGTAGACACCTTTTGTTCACTACTTCTGGTAGCCTTAGGCATTTAAGCTTGCATTCATATCACAACACATGATCACATCCACATCATTTTGCACCATAGAATTATCCAACAATTGACCTTTCATATATATCCTCCACGACCTCAAACAAATTCTCTAGATTAGCCTTAATGAGACGTACACACCTTAAACATGCAACCACCAAATAGGTTGGCACCAAACAGTTCTGCAGTGGAAATAAGTGAAGGAAAACCACACCATAGGTTAACTAGGACCCAAATCTACACTGACACGCTACACCAATCTTCTGAAAACAACAAACCATCTCCAAAATTAGTTAGCATGCTAGGTTGGAAAAACCTGCACTAACACTATTAAACAATCAATTCACTCTTCACCAGGTCCAGAAACATCTAGCGGACCACATATTAGCAACATAACACAACATCATCAGATTATTCAATAACACTATCTTAACCACATGAAACTAAGAGTACTAACATCTTATACAACCAACCATACTACCACAGACATACAACTCACTAACCAACCTTGCAGAACAACTAAACACCAAACACTCTAGGGGAAGGTAGATAAAGATAATATTAGGGGTGACCCACAATACTGGTTTACAATTTTTGGCCAAACTGGACATTGAAATAATTTTTTCTAACTAAATATTCACTTTCGGGCACCTATAGTAGCTAAACCGTGAGGAATTTGAAGATGATGCAAATTAGTGATTTGTGACATTTTTTCTATAGATTCTAAATATATTTTTTTCAAAAATTTTGGAATCAGATTGCATTTCTTTTTCCATCTCCTTTGAAAACTAACTTTTTTTAGTAAATAACATTTTTAAGGAGTGACGCTCACCGTATAACGCATAAATTTTTTTCCATGAAGGATGAATTCTATTTTTGAATTTAGATTTGTAACTATGATATCTAGTGCTTCCAATTGGTTTCATAGTGTTTTATTGAATAATTTTTCCTTAATCAAGTTTTGAAAAAACCAATTACATTCGGACATAGGCGGACCATATAATCGTAACTTTTTGTATGTATTGAAATTCAATTTATTTTTTGTTGGATCAAGGACTCAATATCTAGTGCACTCATATTTTTCAATTTTTTTTGATATTACTATTTTTCCATGTGTAGAACAAAGAGCTTGATTTTTGAGGTGAAAAACCTATGTTTAATAAAACTAAAAAACAAATACATAATAAAACCAAAACATATTAAAATTATATTCCTTGGATAGCTCATTCTGAGAAATACCATCATTCAGTTGGGTTTGTGAAGTCTCCTCCATTTTCATCTGCAACCCAAGCTTCAAAGTGCAAAATTCTGGACTTTTTTGGTGCTTGAGGGGGAGGAGGGGGGTTCGCTCGAACCCCCTAGGGTTTGCTTGAACTAGGGTTTGAGTGAACCACCTTTCCACAAGCCTTCACTTTTGGATTTTTACCAGGAATGGTGGGCCCCATCATTAAATGGGTTCACTTGAAGGGGGGTTCTATCGAACCTCCTTTGGGTTCGCGCAAACCAAAGTTCATTCGAACCCCCTAGAAAAGCCATTTTTTTTTGCATGGGGTCATTTTTTGCAACTTTTCCTTTCGAATTGTAAACCACTTTTGTGGGTTTACCCATAGCACATTCCCAAATCACGCAAGACCAAGAAACCTCAATGCGAGGAGAAATGTGAGAAATCCTCTACATACTTAGTATGTTGATTCTTTTATGGAGCTTCTTCCTCTTCCATTGTCATCTCTTTATCTTTTTCTTCTTCTTCTTTTTCTTCTTCTCTACAAGGGAATTCATCATATTCATATCCTTCTATCAGCACATAGCTCTGATGTGATTCTTCATCCACTTTAACACTTTCACTTTCAACTATATTCATTAACCTTTTTGTGTTGCCAGACATCCAAATTTGATCACTCCCATACGATCATATTCACCTCTTTATTCATCCATTCCGCCAATATTAATTTATTTAATTAGTATTACACTTCCCACCTAAGGTTCTTAAAATATTTAATTTAACAATTAAATGCTTTACCTTACCACCTTTTTCCTCTCTAAATTAGATAAATGCATCAATTTATTTAATTTAGTCATCTTAACCATTTTTGAATTTAAATCAATTTAAAATTCTTAATTTCTCTCTCTTTGTCACATCTCCATAATCCTCTCTGTCAGATTAATTTAATTAATTCATGATTAAGATGTGCATCCTCTTGATAAAATTTAATGTCACATCCTCTACATTTGCCACTTGCTTCTAATCTCATTAGTGCCTTAATCGGATGTTGCGCCCATAATCAAAGTCATTAGCCACTTTTAGCACCACTTTTGAGCGTCAACCTTTCTTAGCATTGACCCTCTTTTCCATGTGAATTTTTTAATTCACATTTATTCATCCTAGGTCTCTCTCTCCTCCCCATGTAATTTTTAATTCACATTTTATCTTCGAGGCTTCTAGAGACATTTTGACTTGTCACCTCATCACATGTGACCAATTCCCCACCTTTTGGAGACCTCTCTTATCATTAGATTCTCCTAGAATGTGATTTTAATTCACATTTCTCCAACCTCTTTCTCTTTTTCCATGGAGATTTTTGAGAAATTCCAAAATTCTTCAAGTGTCATTTTCACTCCCACTTGGGGATAAGAAGTTCCTTTTTAAAGAAATCTTCTCACTCCCCAAGGTACTTGGAAGGTACTTGTCCTTTCTCCACATCATGTACTCTCCTTCCCATCAACACACATCATCTCACCTTAGCCACTTCACATTCCACATGTCCAAAATGAGGGGCTTGTGGGTCATCACTCCTGTAGCCCACATCTTGGGGCTCTTGGCTCAATCTCAACCATTAATTCTCTAGAAATTCAAATTTCCTATAAATACCCCCTCCTCTAAGGAATTTTCAACACTTAGCCATTTTGCAACCTTATGCTGTCATTTTGTGCACTCATTTTTCTCTCATCTAGCCATCCATTTTAGCCATTTTGCATTTGCATCCCACCATTTACTTAATCTTGCATTTAGCTACATCAATAGCCATCTAAGGAGCATACAAAGAAATCCAAATCAAAGGCCAACCAAGGAATTTCAATAGCAAAGAAGGTATAATCGTCTTGTAATCTTTATTTTAGCTTATTTCTTTGCTTTAACAATTTCTTAGGCTAATCTTAAGGTGTCCCTTTGTGTTTTCTTTCATTGCATTATTGTTGTTTTTGCATATTTAGGGTTGATAAACATTTAGAATCACATTTCTAGCACACCCAGTGGGACCCAAAAGTGGGTTCTTCTATTTTACGTTTGTTGTTGGTTAGTTTGTTTGCAGGAACAAGTCGCAGAAGGGGCGACTACGCCCTCTAATTCACTGCAGAGGGGCGACTACGCCCTCCTGGTCAATGTAGAGGGGTGACTACGCCCTCTAGTCCTTTGCAAAGGCCTAAGCACGATTTGAATTTTGTTTGCTAACATTTCACTATAAGTATTCATACAGTTTAAATTTTTTCTTGCTAAAATTTCACTATAGAAGAAGGCCTAAAGCCCTAATTTGAATTTTTCTTGCTAACATTTCACTGGAGAAGGGCGACTATGCCACTGATTTGAATTTTTGTTTGCTAACATTTCACTGCAGAAGGGCGACTACACCCTTGATTTGAATTTTTCTTGCAAAAATTTCACTGTAGAAAGGTGACTGCGCCCTCCTCCTACTGCAAAAGTTCAACTGCGCCCTCCTGCTACTACAGAAGTTCAACTGCGCCCTCCTGCTGCTGTAGAAGTTCAACTGCGCCCTCTTACTACTGAAAAAGTTCAACTACGCCTCTTGGTCACTGCAGAGGGGCGACTACACCCTCTGATTCACTATAGAGGGGTGACTACGCCCTCCTGGTCACTACAGAGGGGCGAATTTTCCCTCCTGGTTACTATAGAGGGGTGAGTATGCCCCAAAATAACACATTTTGAGAGGTAAAACG
>VDFB02081276.1:0-46001 GCA_007258455.2 Sequoia sempervirens
GAGAATGAGGTTGAGTGGAATTCATGTCGCCATTCAACCAAAATTCCATTTAGATTGTTCATTCAAGCAACCAAGCCCGAAATTACACTTATGAGGTATGAATTCTATAGGGACCTGAATTCCTTGTTCATTACGCCCACAACCTTTATGCCTATAGCCATATTTAGAGACAAGCTTAAAGTTGAGGCCATAACGTGTTCACAAATCTTGAGGAGGAGGATCTTCATAGAGAGCATTATTCCAGCAATGGGGATTATGCTCCTCCATGGGATCACCATCATCCTTATTAACAGGACTTCCAACATTATCTTCTTTAGTAGAAGCGTAATCATCTTCCTCAGAAGGAGGATCAACACTAAGAACACTACAATTTACATTCACATTCCCTGTAATGTAGAAGAATGATCATCTTCAATAGTGGGTTTGGATGATGTTATTGGAAGGTTTGAGTAGCCGAGTCGACTTTATATTCCTTAATGTAGGGTTCTATAAAGTTTAGAGAACCCTAATCATCACCAAGACATGCATTTTCTTGAGAAGAGGTAGAAGGAGCAAACTTAAGATTTCTTTCTTTAGAAGGATCTTCTTTAGGGACATCTATCTCAAGAGTATCCTTTGTAGTAGGTATTGTTGGAGTAAACATCGACACATTGGAAGATACTGAAGGAATAAGAGTAGGCACAACTGAAACTTGACCTACAGCTGCCATTTCACATAAGTGCATAGCCTCAGGGTCAGCCTTGACTATGACTACTCGGTTGTTAGAAATGAACTTAATAGATTTATGCAAGGTAGACGGGACTGCAACCATAGCATGAATCCACGGTCTACCAAGAAGAAGGTTATATGGTAATTTTTCTGACATAACATATACAAAGGTGGGTACGATAACGGGTCCCAACCTCAAAGGCAAGACTATTGTGCCTAGGGCTTGTTGACTGACATTATCAAACCAACGAATGTCAATAGAAGAAGTATTAAGAGAAGATGAATCAATATTAATATTAATATATTAGATCAATACTACATGCATTGGTACCAAACTATTTAACAAGAGTATGTCTAATGCCGATATTAATAATGTGTATAATCCTTAAGTCTTAAAATTTTACGCGCATTGGGGTCAAGGTTCACTGCCCGGGCCGACGTAATGTCGGTGAATGCATGGAATATGAGCTATCAGCATTAGCATCCATCGGCCTACCGAGGTAAGGTGAGAGAATCTTCTACAAAGGCTTCTTGAAGCATACCTTGGTAAACCGGAAATGAACTAAAAAGCCGGGGTCCGTAATGAGATCTTAGTCGGAGTAACTTGGAGTTACTCTAAAACATCATAATCACTGGGTGATTTAGTTGTAGGTTTAGGAGCTTGAAGAAGGCTTGGTTGTTTATTCATTCTATTCTTATGAGTGTGGGCTACCACTCTATAAGAGGGAGCCATTGAAAGATCAAGAGAATCACTATCGGATGGAACACTATCAATAGAACAAATCCTCTTAGGAGAACTAGTTGGAGTCACGTAAATGACTGGTCTCTTAGGCCTTTGAGGGATAGCAGAGACACATAGTACATTTACAGAATCATCACAACTAGTGGAATAATTATTTGAAGAAATATTCTCAACATCGACCTGGGGAGGATCAGATGTGGAAGGAGATTTATCACTCACCAATGTATCATCTCTAGAAGAGAGTGCATCAGAACAAAGATGAGATTTATCATTCACAAATGCATCATCTCTAGAAGAGAGTGCATTGGAGCGAAGAGAAGGTGGAGTAACATTAAGAAAAGTATCAATGATTTCATCTTCTTGCAACAAAATATCCTCTAAAGTAAGAGGACTTTTGTGAGAAGGATCAAAGATACTGAGTGACATGGGCAAAGCCAAGTCGTTGTCACATGCATGGAATGTAATAACATTAAAATTTTGAACAAAATTAGATACTGAGAATCGAGTCAAAAGTTATGACCCCACCAAGTTGGGTTAAATAAATACCTAATTTTCTGAAAGCTATTGCGATTCATGTCGGGTTCACCAAAATGTAGAGAAAGGGGTTTCGCTACTCATGAGTTCTCTTCATTCAAAGAGCCTCACGGGGTGAATTTCCCTAAACTACCTCAAGGAACAACATGAGAATTCTAGAATCAGAAAGAGTAGGTCACAAATTTTTTATGGACAAACTGACGAGCTCTTGGCCAAAGGACATTAGTGTGGAATACGGATGACAGTGTGGTGCGTTGGCGTCTTAGAGGCGTGTTGGCATCTCATACAGACTAGGAACTAAGTTTATCACATAAAAAAGCAAAGTGACTACCAGCAATTGGATTGCTAAGAACTTATAGAATATAGGAAAATGACAGATTGCAATAGAACTAAACTAAAGTAAAGTAGATAATAAAATAGAAGAGGTTGAGAGATAGAAGAAGCTCACAAAAACCCAAGTAATGGAGCTTCTAGCAAATGAATGTCTTCAATACCTGCATATATAAGATCTGGAGAAAGTGTTGGGGTTGTATAGGGGTTTTCCTCAGTCAAACCCCCATTTTGGTGTTCCCACCTCCGTGGACAGCTAAAAATATAGAGAGTGTGAGAGAAGTAAAAAAATGTGATGTGATAAAAGAAATACCTGCTCGAGGAGGAGAACACGTATCACAAAATATAGGTGATAAAAGTGATCCTCGCTCGAGGAGGAGAACATGTATCACAAAGTAAGGATGCAATAGATAGGGGATATGGAACCCCAGGATGCTCGCAGGCACAAGATAAGGGAGATAGAGTTGCAAGGCTTAAGAAAGCCAAATGGAGAGAAAAATAGAGCTGCAAGAGTCAAGAGTGTTTTGAAAGCTTGAGAGCTTGAAACCACTGTAGCAAGTTGTATGGAGTTGTGCAAGCAAAATAACAAGAGAGAAAAATACCAAAGCCAAGGTTAGAAAGAAGCTAGAGTGAAGCTAGAGCTCAAATGAGTTGAAAAGATAGTGTTTAAGGAAGGAAACAAAGCTTCTCGGGCGGTTACAAGGTGTCCCCAGCCATTACCATAAAAAAAACTCGCTGACAAGTAGCAAACATGCTCAGAAATAGTTGTTTGAACATTGAAACATCACAGCATGCTAGCACAGCACGCAAACGTTTGTGTGGCTTGGTAGTGTCCAAACACATCACGCTACAAAACAACACAAATGTGAAAAGCACAAGGTTCAATGTAAAGTTGACGCATGAGGGTGGCTGCTGAAAAGGGGTGTTGAGCATCCTGAGAGGGGAAAAAGGCTGATGCAATGGCAAAAATGAGCCTACACAAGTGCTAAGGGAGTGGACACAAAAGTAGATGCAAGAATGCATGTGAAATTGCACAGGGTGCAATTTTACCACATTACAACATATTATGAATCATGTGTTTCATTTAGAAGTCTATTTAACATATAAGTTGATTTCCTAAATGAATCGTGTGCTATTTGAACCATTCAAGATGTTGTTGGAAAGCATTGGGTCGATCTGTTGTCCTATGTAAGTGACTATTGAGATAGAAATCTATAACCTTTTCTTTATTGAGTTGAGTCGATCAATGGTTTTTGGCTAAGAAGTGTCATAGTATAAGCCTTGTTTGTAGCCTAAGGATGTTGGTTTTTGGGTATAAATATGAGGCATTCTCACCTCATTTGGATAAAATTCTTCTTTGCATCACTACACTGCTCCATTCTACTATATTTTTCATTGAGAGAATTCTTATTTTCTTGAGTGTTATTGTGAGGAAATTTAGTGAGAGATATTGAGAGGGATTTGTTGCTAAGTTTATTTTAATAGGGGGCCAAGCTTGAGATCCAGTGAGTCAATTGGAATAAGTGAATAACAAGCATGGGATTCTTTTCTCTTCATGTTTTATCTATTATGTGAAAGATTGATTACCTTGTGTGTTTAAATTGGAAATTGCATTAGGTTGCATGAAATAGAGAAATCATCTATTTTTCTTGTAGGAGAGGAAAATATTTATTGATATGATTTCCTTATAAGTGCTTGTACTTACTCCATATTAAGGAGAGATTGAATGTAATCTTCAGTATTACATACTACGATTGACGAGATGGGAATATCTTGTTAAGTTATTTCATGCAAAGTTAATTTGTAGACTTAGAAAGCTCATAAATTATACCTGGGATTAGAATATCCATTAAAGGGGGTAACGTATGCTTTCTGCTTATGATTTATCGGTAGAGGTACCATTGTGTTTTGGGAAAAGGGAATAGGTTATTTTTGAGGTTAATGACTACCTATTAAAGAAAATTACCTATGTATAGTTTATAATGGCCTAAAGTCAAATCAAGCTAGAGTAGTGTACGTGAATATGATGACTGTCACTTGAAATATTGAGTGAGAATACTTTGGCCAAAGTAGTGTGATTTCCTTTGGCTCCACTATCAATTTATCGTGTTCCTTTTATGCATGCTAGTTCAGGATTGTAGTGTCTACAAGTTCTAGTTATGTAGGGCACAACACTAAGCTTAAAGTGGTTGTTGTTATGAGGTTACTCCACCATCTCTTCATCGAAGGGTAGGGACATCTATCAGATGGTAGATGTGCGATGGGACCACATTTGAGTGATCTAAAAAACTCTAGAGTGTGCTTACTCAACTAATTTCTTCATTTATCAGATTTGAAATCAGTTTGCTTAACTTACTCAATTCCAAATTTGTGCCAAGATCTTTAATTAATGGTTTGAATCCAATATGCAAACTTATTCCATCAATTTACTGAGCTCATTGATTAGCTTATTTCTAGAATTTAAAACATAATCCATCATCAAGAACAAACCAAAAGATCAAAGACACATTTGATTATAGAGTTCACCTCTCAAGGCTACGTCTCTGGATCCACTCAATAAGCATGATCAATTGTCATTAATGTTGTCACCTGCAAATTGCTTACAACATCTGGTCTTCTGACTGTATATAGAAAGCTATCACTGTCAAGAAGTTTCAAGCCCTACAAGCACTTCCTGAATCCACCTTAAACAAGTGCTTCCAACAATAACAACAAAGCGGACCTAGTTCTTAAATCATTAACCGAATACGAACTAGTTATAGAGGTATCTTGCCTCATTTACAAAATCATACAAAAGCTTAATTCAGACAATACTGAATTCACCATTCCATAATAAAGTCAAGTATCAAAACACTTTGGTTACCTAACACTAGATTCACAAATGCAGAAATCTTCTACACCCTTGCAAGAGAGAGTTCTTCAAACTGGATCTCGAACAATACTCCTTCAAGTGCAAATTTCACAGTCTTTCGACGAATCCGCATAGAGTTTCAAAATCAAAATTCTTCTCTCAGGATGCTCTACAAAATCCTATCACTTGGATGCCTTCACTTGGACTCTGAATCCTAAATGATCAACTCAAAAGCATACTCTGAATGCTTGGATCTAAAAGAATTGGATGCCTTGATCTGAATGAATTGGATCAATGGATGAATTAGATGCCTTGATCCTTCCTCACATCCCCTTTTTATACTTGAAATTGGCCCATTATGGTTAAAACCAAAAATTTAGCCATTTCCCCATTTTAAGGTTAGGTTTAAACCAATTTCCTTATTTTTCAAATAAGACATTAACATCCCATATAAAAACATTTAATTTTTTTTTAAAGCCCTTATTCTATTACATTTTTGGGCTATTTTGTTTGCAAGGGTTTTGTCTTATGTTATTTTAAAACTTAACTAATAACCAGTAATTGGTTAATTAGTTTATAATTCGAGCTTTGTTAGTCAATGTATTAAACCCATCACATATAATATTAACAAACACCAAAGTGGTGTGGCGGTAGGGGTTTATTTTAGTAGCCTGACGGTTGGGGCTTCAACCCCTGCCACTCATTCTTTATTAACTAATTTCTAATTTAAGCATAAAAAAACTATGTGGTGGCAACGGTGAAGGCATTCGCTTGTAAGGTGGAGGTTAGGGGGTCGAACCCCCCTAACAATATTTTTGGTAGACAGTTCAACTGATTGGTCCTGGAGAAGGAGGAAGGTACCACTGAGGTGCCACATAGCACCACCTAATTGGTCCACATGGCATCAATCTACTCACTACCAAAGACAACTCACCTACTAACTGGACTGCCACGTGTACTGACTAGGTGATGACCGTGTTGACTGTACCTGCCACGTCACCTACCATGTCACTATATAGACTAACAAGTGTCAAGCCCTGATTGGTCCATGTCATCTAACCCTACTAACATCACCTTGCCATGTGTCATGTGTTGGTTTTTCCACGTCAGCATGCTGACATCATCAATGGTACCTTGGTCAACTTAGTCAACTACAAACTTTGACTAACCATATCTTTCACGTATGTGCTTCATTTTTGATGAAATGAGCGGCGTTGGGATCATGGCGATGAGCTCTTCATTTTGACGCTGATTTTGACCAATTTTGAATTGATCAAATTTTTGCCTTTCTGACTGGCCTTAGGTACCAGTTTGACCAAACTTTGACTAGCCATAACTTTGGCATACGAGCTCCTTTTTCTCCCATTCAAGTTGTGTTGAGTCAAGTTTCCCAAGCACTTCAACATGGTGTTGATTCCAAGGGCATTCAGAATAGTTAAATTTTTAGGGTCTTGAGATCCACCTAGATCAAGCCTCTGCACTAAAGAACTTTTGGTCTCCAAAAGAGTATTGTTCCTTGGACACATATCCATCTTGCTGCATTATGCAAACCAACAGGGCCTCAACAATACGAAGGAAGATTCTGGCATAATACTAATGCTCCTCCTTGCTCACAACTGCTCGAGCAATGGCAACTGTGCCTCAGCTTGATACATTCCTTCATCTTTGTTCTTCAGAATGGCTGATTCAAGGCTTCTACCATTCAACTATGTCTAAGATGTAGCAACAATTCTATTGAAAAGAACATCACCCCTTGTAGGCCCTTTCAATTATCATTTTCCTAAGTCTTGAAGCTGGAACATATAGGTCACTCTTGACCGTTCTTTGCAACTCTGAATCTTGATGTGTAGATGGCCTATCCATGCTCTTCTTCTTCAATAGAAGCTTAGTGAAATTCTCACCTCGAGAATTATGTCAATGACTTGAGTCCTCTTAAATCCTTGAGTTCTCAAGAAATTTGCACGCAACAAGTCTTTAACCTGCATAAAAGAAGTCTTCAAGTATTCTCCTTTTGATTACAAGAGATATGGCTTCAAAAGCCTTTCAAAATCTCAACCTTACAAGAATACAACTTCATACAAATACTTGCAAAACAACTTCATTTAGAGTCTTTCACTCAAAAACCATACTAGTTTTAGATCAACTAACATATTACCACAATCCAAAAGGTAACATAAAACAAAGTTGACACAACTATTTAGTCAACATGTTTTCCCATCTCTTGCAGAGCTTAACAAAGGAACTTTCCTCTTCCAACTACTCATGTTTCTGCTAAGGTTCTTCATGAACTACCTCAAGGATGGTAACCATAGGTTCTTCCTTTACCTCTGCAACCTCCTATTGACTAAGTTCTTTTGTAGACCTCGGTGAGTGTCAAAGCTCTAGGTGTAGCTTCCAACATTTCTCAACCCAATGCCCACTGATTTTGTAGTGAGTACAATGGTTTTGGGCTTTGTCCTGCATTGTAGTTTCGTTCTTCGAAGTGGAATGTTGAAGGTTTGTTGCATGCCTTGTTGTCTCCTTAGCTTGCATGACTAACTTTCTGCAAAGCCTCTGCTTCTTGCTACACCTTGCTACATAGTGGTTAGGTGCATGACAAAATGTGCATGGTCACATATTCCATAAGGCTTGTACAAAAGAATTACTACTTTCAAAATCAACAATAGATTTAAAGTATTCATCACCTTTGGATTTCCCTTGACCAACTTGAGCACTAAACTGCTTAGGAGAACCTACTTTGCTTTTGTCAGGTTTTGTGCCCAATTTTTGAAGGTAATCTACCTTAGGCTTTCCTCCATCATGTTCATCTGTTTTAGGAGATGATTTTTAGTCACTGTTAATATCATAGTGCGGTCCACCTTCAGCTTGTGGCAGTTCTTTCTGCATTGACTCGTCACTTGAAGAACTTCTCACAAACATGGTTTAGGAACATTCTCCAATTTCTTCTTTATTGTAACCCAGTCCTGTATAACGAGGTCGTTCTACCACTTCTATGGGATTAGCCATCCCTTGAACATGAATTCCAAGGCCTTTCCCACTATAGCCCATCTTCGTCAATAGCTTCATACCGATACCCTTGGTATGTTTTTCAAATGCTACAAAAGCATGATCATGGTTAAAGGAAGGAATTGAACTTACTTCATTTATTACCTTCTTTGTCGCTTGGTCAACTTCCTAAACGTTTCCCAATGGCTCCTTTTGAACTACTGCAGATGAAGCCTCCAAACTATTAGGCTGTGTGAGGGGTACATACAAGGAATCCTCTAAGTGTGGACAAAAAGTACAAATGTTGGGATTTTCAATCCTAGGAGGAATTTTTACAGTAGAACTTTCTCCCATCTACTCCTCCACAACACTCTACAAGATCAGGTGTAACTTCCTCTTCTCGTCTTCCAAGCCTTCAATGCAACTTCTCAACTCAGCATTTTCCAACTGGAGACACTGGTTGGCTTCCTCAAGTTCTTGAAGCCTCTCAAACTTATCTTGGTGGAGTGCTTCAATCATCCTTTTCATAGAAAAGAAGTCATCCATCATGGATGCAGACATTGTCACCTTAGAAGCTTCCCCTTGTTCAGATTCCATCTTTCTCATACACGTGTTAAACTTGCAAACTCTCAAAAACTGATCAAAATGACAAATTTGCACAAATTGGTAATCTATTTAACCAAGCAAATTGAGCTAACTGGCAAACTTTTCAAACTGGTCACTTAACCAAACTTGAGCTCAAAAACCTACTCTGATACCACTTGATCTAAAAAACTCTAGAGTGTGCTTACTCAACTAAGTTCTTCATTTATCAGATTTGAAATCAGTTGCTTAGCTTACTCAATTCCAAATCTGTGCCAAGATATTTAATTAATGATTTGAATCCAATATGCAAACTCAATCCATCAATTTACTAAGCTCATTGATTACTTTATTTGTGGAATTTAAAACATAAGCCATCATCAAGAACAGACCAAAAGATTAGAGACACATTTACCCTATGTAGTAATAGTAAATAGTAGTAGTAAATTGTAACTTCACAATTGGGGTGTAACAATAATGCTGAAAAGGGAGAGCCAAAACAAGGACACTGAAATTATGTGAAACCAAGAAGTGAATGTAGGAGAAACAACCTGCATATAAAAGGGTATGCAAACTAAGGCACACATGCATTGGAAAAGAATCACTAGGATTCACTATTATCGTGGAAGGGACACTCACTTGACAAAGGTGTGATGAAAAACCAAAGGAAAACACCAACCCCCCCATGCCACTTTATATCATAATGTGAATACAAAAGGCACAATAGGATGTGCAAAGTCCCCAAAAAGTATACACCAGAATGGAACTTTATCTCAATGCATCTACAAAAGATAATTTACATGAAAAATATGTCTACAATGTCCAAATAGGACATAATAGTGGAAATACATGTAGAACGGCTAAAAAAAAGTCATCCCACATAAATGAAAAGGTTCCAAGAGCTAAGACACCCAAGTAATTCACCGGTGATGTGAAAAAATAAAAATTCAATAGTGTAGCTGGAAGTCTGAAAAAATTATGGATGGTTGTGGCTCCTAAAGGAGTAAAAATAACCTAAGAATCACAAAAAATGGAGAAACTAGTCAAAATTTATACGCTCGGGACTGAAAATAGCACCTCTGACTTCAACAGGTTATAGAATGCACCAATAGCAAAAATAAGTGATGAGACCTACACCACTAGAAATTTGGTGGAACTAGCTTTCTAACAATATCTTGTTTGTCAAAAACTGACATTGTATGCCCAAGTTATGGCCAAATTTTTTTTAAAAACCCCTTTAGGGCACAAAGGGGTCTTGAAGGGGCCCTTACCAACTAGCCATATGGTTAAAGTCATGTTGGTGTTAGCATCCATACATATGACGTCATGCTAACGTTAGCAGAAATATTCAATGAATATTCCCCCTAGCTGAGAAAAAAAATTTGGTCCCCTGTCGCTGGTAAAATGGACGGAATATGTTGAAAGATGGACGAAATATTCATTGTAAGTCACCAAAAAATCCAAACTAGTCAGAAAACTTTGATGTTTCTGAAAAAATCAAACAATCATCGGAAAATATTATTGGCTCCCAAAAAATTTTGCAGGTGTTGATAATGTTTTTGAAACTACAGGAAATATTAAAAAGTTGACTACCAAGTTTGTGAAGGTGATCGTTGGGAATCATTAAAGATTTCGGTCGGCAATGGCAATAGCCACTGGATGACACTGAAAAGAACACCAATGGCTTTAGTACAATAGATGTCAACATCACTCTTCTTGAAATGCTCTTATCCATTTATCGATATTTTATTCCCAATGGATCCCAAATCTTTTTTAACATTTTCAACAATATCTTTTTCTAGGCATTTTTTTTCCTATTTTTTGTGAAGTCTACACCCAACAATTGTAATAGCTCTTTTAGCTCATCAAGAAGAAGAAAAATTGATAACATTTGAGCTTGACCAAGTGTATCATGATTTTTGAAATAAGCCTCAAGTATTTCCTTTGAAGTTCTATTCAATGACCTCTTAGTAGTTTGACTAGGTTATTCAACATAAAATTTCAATTTCTCGTGTCTATTTCAAGAAATAATGTATATTTTTTTAAGAAAATTTTATCTTCACCTCTTTAATTAGATTCATAACATGAATTACGATAGAAGGAAGCGATCTTGACCCCTATGGACAACATCAAAGTGTGGATGGGCCTTCTCTCTAACATCAATTGTTTGTGTTTGGGTCTCCTCCTTGACATCAACTATGTGTGCTTCAACCTCATCTACTCCAGTAACTAAATTAGGCTCGAACTCTACTCTAGTTTCTATATGTTGAGCCCCTACACATCATATAAAAGATAAGATTTTAGAATATATTTTTAAGGGAATAAGTTGGCTTCAAAACATTGAACTTAATATAATTTGTAGTTTAATTCTTGTAAACTCAATTAAATCTAAATTCACATGTATTTTCTTATAAAGGTTACAAGGGGGATCCATTAGGGAAATGTTTCGCTAAGAAAATGGGACTATATTTATCATTTAAGGAGTATAGTCTAAACCAAGGGTATTTGGTACCAAGCCAATAAAAATAAACATTTAGATCATTATATTCATATTATATTCTTGTATACATACATTTGGTGATACCTTAGTTAACAAAGCTAAAAAATTATTTGATTCAATTGTCATGATTATCATACATCATTCCATGGTTTGTCAAGTTTTTTCATATATTACTTTAAATTTTAGGACCTAGACCATATATTTTACTCATGATTATCATTCTTTCACTTCTAGTATATCCCTTTCTTAGTGGATTGCATGGATTTTTAATGTATCATGATCATATACAACTTTTTTATGGAGACCCACCCTTAGATAATTTTATACTATGTTATGATGTGCCTTTGAGTGATTAAATGGGATACATTAGATCATACATCTACTAGAACTAAACAAACACATGTTGTAGACATTATACTAAGGATGAAAAATATGATGTCACTTCATGATTATTTCTTGTTAAATGTGAGGATAATGTACCACTAGTTGGTGATACATATTTTGCATCCTCTTCCACTACTCACATACATGTGATGCATAGAAATCTAAAATATATGCCTGACATGTTAAAAATTTCAATATTTCACCTTACATGAACTAATTCATCACTTGGATTAAACATTTACATGTTGATATTATACATGCAACAATAAATAAACTACAAATTTGATATGAGAAAAATATTACATAATCCTTTAACATATGAAATTTTGAAATATCCTTGACTGAGAGGATTGGTAACACCTTATTTTATAAAGTAAGATAGTAAAGGTGATCCATTACTTCCTGTAAGGAATTTTACTACTAGACATTCTTTACTTATTTTCATGAGGATCAATTACTTGCCAAATTCTTCCTAACAAGCTTAACTCTAGTCATGTTTTTATATGGTTTTATTCCCTACTTGATGTTTGTATTTATTTTGGAAAAAAAAAATTCAACAAAAGTGGCAAGCCACTATAATATATTAAATATATATAGATAAAATATTACAAAACCTGGTTCAAGCAAGCATACCGGCAGGAAAGTACTAGGAAGAAAACCTCTAGTTGTAGCTCGATTAGAAACAAAATTGATACAAAATCATCTCGATGATTGGGACCCATCAAAATTCTTACAAGTTCATCACAGTGATAAAGACCCATAGCATGGTTTTACATCAACATTAAAACAGTAAAATTTCAAACTTATAGCCCTCTGAAATTCTAATTGCTACAAAATTATATAGCCCCGATGATAGATGAAACCATTTTTTATCATATCCCGAAGTAGCAAATAAGTGACCCAAAAAACAAAATTGAAGTGGAATTATTAGTTATTCCTCCATTTGGTCATCACCCTGCACAGAGTTCTCATCCTGGGCTTCTAGAACCTCATGCACACCCAAGTCATTTGCAAAGAAATTAAATCCAATTATCGGTTCCTCATTACTCATTTACACTGGCAGAAGTCGAAACCTTGCATTGTCATTTTGGTGCCCACCAATAGCAGGGATAGGTACACTTTTCCCTGGTGCTATTTCTTCTTTTATTACAACCAATGTAGGCAGAATATCTTCAACCTCCAGATTGTCAGAAGAATTGATGTGAAGATTGGATTTGTGCTCACGCAAGAGTTGTGTAGTATTTTTCTTTAATATCAAAAGCCATGGTTGGACACAGAAGCCTACAATTTTTCCTTAAAACTTTCAACAGAACACTATCATTTTTGTATTGCAGAGAAATTCTAATTGCTTCAAATATTTCATCAAAACCCTGTCTATTTTTTATATACTCCCTAGGAAATACACCCCCTATACACCCATTCCCAGAGAAAAAAGTATACCCTTGCACTGCTTTTAATAGAGCATGATTGTCAAGCATCTGTGGTCTAAAAAATTTAACCACAATTGGCTCGAGCTCTACCAGAGATTGAAAAAATCCAAAGTATTCGAAAGAAACACTGAAAGTACCTGTGAAGGATAGACCCTATTTTGGAAGTTAGTTTTTTATTTTGTGAAAAAAAGTATTATAGATATCTATCACTCAAAATAGGCAATGCCAATTCACTATTATATCATGGTATTTGAATCTTTGATTTATAATTTGATTACAATACATTAAATATTTTTAAGGCATATACGTAAGGAATTCTAATATTACTTTTAATCCAAGGGGAAAAGGTGGGTATTTCCAAGATCGTGATAGGTCAAACAATATAAATTTGGAAAAAGTTACTAGAAGGAAATGTGACAATATTTGGATGGAAGTTTGGATTCTCTCCATAAATTACTTGGTATTATCTTGAATTTAGGCTAGTTCTAATTCAAAATCATTCCAAAATTTTATAAAATCATGTGCTTAGTGTTATCCTAAATTTTCCCACAATTATAATGAAATTATTTTAAAAAATTAATAAAAGGAAAAGGATTTGTATAGGAAACTCTCACAAGTCTAATTCACTATAATTTATTTTTCATTATAACTATAATACTTAATTATTATTTATTTATACATACAATATGTCTACATTCCTAATTTTTTTGTGTATATTAGTTAATTTAGTCAGAGAGAATTCAACCAAGAAATAATCATACATGTAGATTTAACTCAATAATACTTAGGGTTTAGCGTTTAGGGTTTAGGGTTTAGGACTAGGTATGTTTCAAGGATAGTCATTAAATGTCTCTGGGATGTTTTGAGGATGGAACCAATGAGATATTTGTCTAAGATCTTTTATCATATTTTTTTGGATATGATTATGTAGCATTTAGAATAGGTAT
Source organism: Sequoia sempervirens (assembly GCA_007258455.2). Classification (NCBI taxonomy): domain Eukaryota; kingdom Viridiplantae; phylum Streptophyta; class Pinopsida; order Cupressales; family Cupressaceae; genus Sequoia; species Sequoia sempervirens. The sequence continues at coordinate 13,994 of VDFB02081276.1, forward strand.
TTAAAGATCTCACAAGGGGGTTCTCCATTGGGGGAGGGTCCTAGATAGGACCTAGGGTTTATCATAGATGCAAGGCGAGTAAGGTACAAAACTCTAGTAGAAAGGAATGATTAGTTGATTTAGTGGGAGAAAATTAGGCCAAGACATATAATCATAGATTTAGCTCAATAATGTTTAGGGTTTAGGATTTAGGGTTCCTAGGATAAATAGGGTTTAGGGTTTAGGGTATTAGTTAAGTGGTAGGGAATATAGTGGTTTTAATATAGGACTTAGGAATGGTAATGGGATTTGCAACAAAAATAAATGAATATATTTAAAATATACTTGAATTATAAAACTACTAATTTGATCTTATTTATCTCCTAATCTTATCTAGAAAATGATTTAATTTTAAAAATTATATAATTTATATAAAATACATACCTTCTCTTTGATTGTAATATCTTTGCATCCTTTCTTCACGTAATTTATATTCCTTTTTTGTTGAAAATGATCATGCAGACTTATCTTGTCTTATCCTTTTATTTCTCATCTCCTTCTTTGCAAAATATGACCTCGATAATTCCTTTGCCAATTTCATGTTCCAAATGTAAAGCAATTGCAAAAAATACCAAAAAGCAAAATTTTCTTTATTTTTTATATTAAAAACACAAAAATGACCTTGTATATATACATATAATTCAAATAAATATTTAATTGCAAAAGGTCAACTAAAAGTAGCCTTTGTTTGGAGGTCTCTCGCTAATTTTTTTGATATTATTTTATTTTTAGACCTTCGTTTGAAGGTCCTTAAATAATATATTTTTTTTGACCAAAACTACCTTTGAACGAAGGTATTATCTTCATTTGAAGGACCTTCGAACAAAGAGCCTTAGTAAGATACTTTTAGTGTTTGCTTCAAAATTTCTTCAACAATTCTATTTTCAAACCTCATGTTGGACCTTCAAATGTAATTAACTTGACAAAATAATTTTCAAGATCATAGTGCTTGAAACAAGCTTTCCAACAAGTATAATTTTAATGTATTTTCATTTTATTATGTATTCATTTTCTAATTTTTATTGAATATAGGTTTTTCACCGAACATCAAGTTCTTTGTTCTACACATGTGGAAAAATAGTAAAATATTGAAAAAAATTCAAAAAAAAATTGTGCACTAGGTATTGATGTCCTTGTTTCACCAAAAAAAAAAAGAATTTTAATATAGACACAAGTTATGCATGATGACATACACCTATGTCCAAATTATAATTACCCTAAATTCAAAATTAATTAAAAAAAATGTAGCAGAAAATTATGAAAATATCCATGCACTAGATATTGATGTTACAAATCTATATTTTAAAAATTAGAATTTAATCCTTTCTATAAAATAATTATGCGTGATGACAAAAATATTACTTTTTAAAAATGTTGTTTACTATAAAAAAACTAGTTATTAAAATTTACTTAGAAATATTCATGATTTAGTTCAAAAAAATTAAAATTATATATAGAATCTACACACAAATCGCTAGTTCGTATCATCTTCAAATTCTTAATGGTTTAGCTGTTATAAGTCTCAAAAAGTGAAGATTTAGTTAAAAATGTTGATATCAATGTCCTACTTTGGTCAAAAAGTGGGACTCATTATTGTGGGATTACCCTGATATTCAATTTGGCAATCTTGCATTTGTAATCATAGCATGATATCTCTTTCATTTCTCTCTTGTGAAAGTTATTGTTGCCTTGCAGGTGATCCTAGGGTGTTGAGGAGTTCACCATAAACTCGTACAATTCCACTAGATGATAAATCCTAGCTAAAGTATAAAAAATGACTATATGTATCATAAAAAGGATGCATTGTAGTCTTTGAGAGAAGCACGTGTTATCCCAAACAAAGATCTACAAATGACATTAGAGAAAGAAAAAAAATAAAGCATGAAAAACTATATTCCCTAAGAAGAAGAATATAATATGTCTAGCATGCTTTATTTCTAAAGAAGATAATACTAGCATGATTAGTTGTAAAGTGAATGCAAATATGGTTCAAGATCTAGCATTATATCAATAGGAACCATTTGAAAATTTCATAAATCACATGCAATACCATACTATAGTCATTAAATGAGTTTTATTTAATATATACAATGAAGAGTTGATAGTATTACAAAATTTTGATGTATCTAAATTTTAGCAAAGTTTTACAAATTTTTCTTTGTAATAAAGTTTTGTAATTTCATGAATTGCTTTCATGTTTGATGAATAATATGAACAATTTTTATTTTCTTATGTTTCAATTTTACATGAATAATTTCATGAATCAAGTTTTTATATTTGATGAATAATTTATGATTTCATGAATTCAAAATTATTAGGTTTTAAAGTTGAACTTATATATTAAATTTAAGAATGTTTTAGTTTCAAAATTAAATGTATTTTTTTATTTTAATTATGTTGATATTCCTAGACATGGATGATCAAACTTCTCATCAAAATTATCAGACTTGTCATCATGTTGATTAGACTTCTCATTAGGTTGATCAAACTTCTCATAAGTCTAATCAACCTAATGAGTAGACTCATTCTAGATCTACTTTATATGTTGACACCATTCGAAGTTTGGATATTTCCTTGCAGTGTCTAGACCAAACAATGCATAAAACCCCAAAACTGTCAGATAGAGACAGGTTAGTCACTATTAGGGATGAGAGTACATTTATGTTTGGCATTATTTGATCATGCAATCCCTACAATGAGATCAACATAGAACAAATTTATAATTCTCTTTCTAGGAGTGTTAGTGGTAATGAGAAATGGTCATCCATTTCTAGGTGGGTTTCATTAGATAATATTCACATGTTCCCATTTTATCAAGGACATGATAGAGTGAGAGGGTATGCCATCTCGAGGTGTACAAACCAACTTGTGGCACCATTTATTTATCCTAGATGGTTGGCAACACATCATAGATAGCCTCATAATGATGAGTTGCTACTCTATTTTTGTAAAAATCTATATGTTGAGTTTCATTTACAATTAGATATCGATTATACATCTTTTCTTGCACATGTTGGATAGTGGAGATGGAGGTTTTCTAACAAACCTCACTTTAGATGACCATAATTGCAACTACATGTGAACAAGAGGGCATTAGTTGGTTCAAACCTTTTGGTTCTTCTAAAACATTTGGAACTAGTAGCAGTAGTAGAGCCAACATCCACCCCTTCTATGTGAAATTTTTAGAGCATTGTCACTATTGCTAGTGAGACTTATCATATGTCATTTGATTGTGTTGGTAGATATTTATTACATATGTGGATTAATCTTCCTCCCATCGAGGCTACATCTGACTATGATCCTTACATTTATGTTGATCTACCATTGCCACATGATGTGGCATGGATGAGTGAGGTTGATACTTTATGTATTTTGTGTGTATGCTTCACCAATGATCTATTAGTTGCATACCAGTTTATTAGCAATGAGCACGAGATCCCTCTTTATGCTATATCGACACATCTTACAAAATATTTTTGTAGACAGAGGAGCCATGGTGAGGCAGCTTCATAGGGTACAAGGGGACATCAAGATATTCTTGTTGATCCTACAACCCCCACTCAACATGTTCTAATTGATCCTATAGGCCCCCTAGTACGTTCTTATTATGAGTTCAAATTTTACGCACACATGTTATATAAACTTATGTTTTACCTTGACATTATTTATTTATGATGTTTTATGTTTTATGCACATATTAACATCTTGGATCATGAAAATTATTAATATATGATGCTTTATGTTTTATGAACATTATGGATTATTATTGAAAAACTAACATTTTATGTACCTTTGGTTATGTTAAACTTTTCATTTTATTTAGATTGATATTGACTCTATTCAACATGTGAATTTGATAAATGTACTTTTGGTTTTAAAATTATGCTTTTAAGAAAAAATATTAATGGTGGTTCATAATTTCTAATGGTCTATGTTATTTAGAAATATATCATTCATATAAAAATATCTAGGTCTATGTCATTCATAAAACTTTAGGACTTTCAATATACATAGTCTATGTTATTTAGAAATTTCATAAAAGAATCTAAATTTCTTGAGACTTTTGAATGTAATGAGTTGGAAATTCAATTCCAAGTTATAAGTACATATTAGAGCTCTATATTCAAGGAGAAAAAGAGTGCACACTAAATTTTATCTTATCTTCCCATTTTATCGAGCTATCTTGTTGCTCAAGATAAAAGATTAGGTTTAGGCATCTTTGCTTTATCAAAACAAATTATCTCTTATGATGTTAGTGCTTTTGAATATATCGATTGCATGTTTTATGCAAATCTCACCTTTTTCATTTTTCTCTTACGTGGAAGGCCCTTCATGTTACCAATCGGATTATGGGTTTCTAACATGAGGTAGCCAGTGTGATTTGTGTACCTTCTCAGATTTGCAGAGATTCATTCACGAGTTAGTTCCCGAGGTCCCTCGAGGTTTCTCCTTGGTATATTTATCACGACTGGATCCAAATCAGTTTTCCATTCGATTCAAACATTATAAATGTTAATTGATGAAGTCATTTTATTGGAGCCGTTTGAGTTTTGCTTCATAAATCGATTCCCACTCGATTTGTGGGAAAAAGCGATTTACGGGTTTGTAGCGAAATTGAAATGCGTCTGGGTATCTTTCAATTTTTTAATTTTTTGCACGGATCTGAAGAAAATAGCTGCACAAAAACTGTTGCGCGTCATTTTTTTCTTCTGGCTAAAGGTTTTAAAAAATATTTTTTTCATCTTCTGCTTGCTGGATCAAAAAACGATTTCTGGGTTTTATTTTTTGCTTCAAAAAATTTCTGGGTTTCTGTTTTTGTCATCTCATTATAAATAGATTTTTCAGAAATCAAATTTGAAGATTTTTCATCATGGAGGTAGATGTGAACATTGGTTTGTGCATGCACTCATTTTTGTTTTCATGCACTAGATTTGCATTATCTCTGTAGTTTATGCATGTTTTGCATTCTTTCCTTTTACAATCATTGGGTTATTGTAATAAATGAATTGAAATAAAGTTCCATTGAAGTTGCATCCATCTTTCATGATTGGTGACAACTTTCACGCCAATTGTCTAGTTTCTATTGTCTCCTTTTAGCTTCCTTCTTGCTTAATTTGGACACATCGTTGGTTTGTTTGGTTCACGCCACATTAGGATTTTATAGTTCTTGATCTAGCATTGGTTTAGATCTTTCTCAGTTTGAAGGCCATGGTTTTATGGTTAATGTTCTAGAATCTTGATGGTACTCGTCCTATGGGCAGTTTTAGTTTCAGTTTGGCATTGGCTTCGTGAGACACAACTTCCAGATTTGTCATCATTATGGGTTCATTCATCCTTTCATCTACTATTGTTCAAAGATTCCGAGTTGATCGATCATGTGGTTTCGGTGTTCATGGCAGGTGCGCTATTGCATTTTGTGATTACGATCGTTATTTAATAATCTGTGTGCTCAGACCATTAGTCTGGTCAGCCATGCCGTCTCTGGCACCGTTTTCTCTTATGAAGGTATTTTTCGGTTTGCAGTATTGATTGGGTTTCTAACATGGTTTCATTTTCCTTTTGCTTTTGATATACGTTTTCTACCGGAATCGGATATTTCATTTTCACTCAGGCCGCCCATATCACTGCTAAACTATCCGTTTTTCGCGATTTTCACGGCGTCAGAAAGCTGGTTTCGGCCTCTATGCAGATCTGAGGTCATTTCCAGAAAATGTATAACTTATTTTAGGCATGCATTCATTTTTGTTTCGTGCTCTAGGTTTGCATTTTCACTCATGTTTATGTATTTTTTGCATTATCTCCTTATGCAATCATTGGGTACTGTAATAACGAACTGATATAAAGTTCCATTAAGGGGGGTTTTTGCATCCATCTTTCATGATTGGTGACAACTCGCATGAGTTTGTCTAGTTTCCTGTTGTCTCCTTCTAGCTTCTTTATTTCCTAGCTAGACACATCGTTGGTTTGTTTCAGTTCACACTTCACATTGGGATTTTATAGTTCTTGATCCGCATTGGTTCAAATCTTTCTCATTTGGAGGCCATGGTTTTATGGTTAATGTTCCAGAATCTTGATGGTACTCGTCCTATGGGCAGTTTTAGTTCCGATTTGTGGCATTGCTTGAGAGACCACGGCTTCGGTTGTCACCATTATATAGAATTCATTCATCCTTTCATCTCACTGTTGTTCCGAATTCCAGTTGATCGGTATATAGGTTCCGGTGTTCCTTAGCATCGGGTCTGTTGTTGCATTGTGATTCCGATTGGTATTTTGCAAACAAAGTATCTTTCCTTGCTTACTTGGTTGGGGTTTCAATGTTGTTCATCAGGAGGATTCTTCGATGTTTTAACCCATGACCAGTTCGTCTCGCGAGGGGTTTCTCTCTCTTTATATTTGTACATGAGTACTTGATCAGGCCTTGTTGCTGGGACTCATATTTGCATAATAATCTACTTCTCCCTAAGTTGCACTTATGGGGGGGTGTTGGTGTAATTAATTATTAATTACACTTAGCATAAGTTTACTTAGGATTTATTTAATTCCTAAATTTTAGGCTTTATCTTTATCTTATCGAGCTATCTTGTTGCTCAAGATAAGATTAGATTTTCATCTTTGCTTTTATAAAGCAAATCATATCTTGTAATTAATAGTTTTCGAATTATATAAAATTGCATGTTTTTATGCAAAGCTTCGCTTTTCATTTTCTCTTTTGTGGAAGTACTGTTCAAGTTTGCAAATACGATCTTGGTTTCTAACAAGAGAATGTGAGTCTAGAAATTCATGAAATTTGTTAAGCTATGTGAATTGCATGAAGGATAAAGATTAAATAATCACTAACTTTAAAATTAAAATTTAAAAGAGATGATAATGATCAAGATGTGAACATAAAAAATCCAACCTTGTCTTATTTTCTATAAATAAGTACAAATGTGGGTACCTTGGGGGTGAGATCGAAATTCCTACAATTGGTCATAATTCCTAAAATTGGACATAATTCTATTTCATTCCTTTCCTTGACTTGTCATCACCAAATTAAGACATTCCATCCAAGGTATATATTTCTTACTAAATATTGGCTTTCTTTCTATATTATTCAATTATATTTTACCACTAAAATATGCAATATTAGTTAACATATTCTATTATTGGTTTTGTTTGAAAGATCTCAATGTTGCAATTCACTTGAGGAGATTGATACTCAAGCTATGGGTATTGTGATTATTTTTTAAGGTTCTTCACTACATGATACATTAAATGGTAATAAATTTTCTTTATAATACATGTAATGATATTTTAATATATTTTGTATTATTGATAATTATTTCTATATTTTGTAGGTTACACCCTATGATATTATTCATGAAGGTGTTGATGAGACTAAAAAGGTGAGCTATGTAAGTAATATTAACTAACATTTAATTACTTATTTTTTACAAAATTGATATGAATGGTTAGTACCAATTTAATATTTGCACAACCACAATCTTCGAAGTTTTTGTTATCTGAGATCTTTCTACTAATACTACATCAAGCTTATTGCAAATACATTACATATTATTCTGAAAACAAACAAAACAAAATGGAGAAGAACAATGGAGATGAATCAATTATGGCATAGGGATTGAGTATTATTACTTCATTATTGTGATTTTTATGCTTATTTGTGCTTCATTGTTGGATTAGGGTCATTATTGCTTGAATTATATAGTTTTGTGGTTGCTATTATTGATTCATGCTTATTTCCCCAAATTTTACGCGATCTACATGTATCATATATAGATTTGGATTTATATATAGTGAATTATGTAATGTTCAAATTCATTATTGTTTTACCTCTAATTTTCTATCAGCATATTCCTTGAACCTCCTATGGGTGCAAGTGCTAGCTAGATAATTTCTTCACTTTGATAAACTACTAACAAATTAGTCTCCTTTCCATAAAAGATAGTTAATCTTAACACAATATCTAATAAGATAGTTTAACACACTATATATCATTTTTTAAATTATAACAAATTTTCTCACAAAATATTAACATTTATACTATCTATATCAAAACACTTTTGTTCCAAATTGTGTAAATATATATATATAGAATCACACTATATCTTTAATTCATACTCTCTACTCCAATCAACAACTAAATATACTCTTCCTTCGTAATTTTCCTAAATTAATATTTAACTAATCCATATTAATTGGTACACATAAATTTAATTAACTTGGATTAAGAGTTAGAGAAAGACTTGTTTTCCTTTACCAGTAATGCGGGTCGTGGTATTGAGTGCCCATTGGAACCCATTTTAAGCGGTTATGTATTTGATAAAATGCACGTGACCTTTAAGTTGTTCTACGGTTCCACGGCCACCCACACCTTTCACACGGAACTCCTTGTTTCGGACATGTGCGATTTGCATTCCCGTCACGTGCGTTTTAGGTTTCAAATCAACAGTCGGGTCTTATATTTTTTCAGACTTTTTTATTCAATTAAAAGAACACCGTCCGTTCTTAACCTCGTGCTAAATTGCTGGTCCCTTAAATACCATTCGGACGCCCCTGCATTTTGCCTCGCCGATTCAGCCGATCGATTGAAATTCATCGAGCTTTGAGGAATTACTTACAGCGAGTTTATTTTGTTTTGTAAGAGATGGCTCAGCCTCGGTTGCTTACAATAGACTTTTTAGGGATTGGAAGCGAGATTGCCAGAACAGAGAATACCAGTCCTGCCATGGATCACAACCAACATATGAAGAGGCAATCAAACCAGTCATGCCTGGGGAAAATAAAACCACATATCCTGCAACAAGTTCTCTGCCAGAAATATCTGAGAAATCCGGAGCTTTCTCAAATGGAGGTTCATTCTACGGTTTCGCCTCAACACGCTTCAGGGTTTCAATTGGAAAATTCCAAGCCTCCTGTCAAACAACTAATGATTTTCTACAACGGCGAAATCAAAGTCTACCCCGATGTTTCTCCTGAAAGAGCAGAAGCTATAATGTTGCTGGCCGCGGGTAATGGAAATGTACTGCATTCCGATGAGGATTCCACCTCTGCTTCAAATCCCCTACCTTTACCGACAGGATTAAGAAAAGATGTTACAAATCCAGAAGAATTTTCAGCCGGAGCAAATCAAAACCTCTTTCATGCCAATCTTCCGATGGCGAAGAAATTATCCATCCAACGCTTTCTCCAGAAACGAAAGGACAGACTGAACAGATTGCTCCCATACATGACTTCGTCAAAATAAAGGTGCGCTATTGTTTATTTCCAAATCGGAAAACGGACGGAAAGTTGTTCTTCAATGCCCGTATTGGATGACAACGTGGCGCACTGTACTTTTTAATTTTTGAACGAACATGTGAGTTTCTTCTGACGTGGACTCCACATGTTCTCTCTGCCTAACTCCGCTGATTTCTGAAATATAATAATGTAATTGTGTGGGCCCAAGGAATTCCTGGAATTAATAAGAAAAAATGTGTTTTCTATTCAGATGGCAATGTGACAAATATGTTCAACGGTTTTTGTATTTATGAATAATACTGACTTGATTCCGAATATTGTATATTTCTTTGATATACGAATTTTTTTTGTCTTTCAGGCTTAAAAAAAAATTAATATTTGCATATAGTTTGCTAGTTAATGCAAGATTGCTGTCCCTTCTTTAAATAAGAAGATTCTCCATAATTGTTTTCTGACACAGAAGATAAAATCAGCATTCACTCCTCAAATTCAAAACTTCACATAATTTTATTGATTACAAACTTTCAATCGACCACCACTTAATTTGATAATTCAATTTGTCAAATTAAATTAATTTAACATCCCACAAAATCATGGAGGTAAAATTTATCTATAACAACCAGTCAAAACATACAAATTTAAAGCTAAGTAAATTTGAATGTACTTCCATTCAATTGATTGATTATACATTTTGATAAGTCTTAGATAAATATACATTACAAATTGACAATTTGCATTTGTTGTGTAACTCTTCTCTATTCTCCAACTACGCAGTCTCTTACTACTCATGCCCCCTTCCTCTATCTCTAGGCATTTTATTGTGGTTTATTTTTTCTTGCCTCTGCATAGTCTCTCTCTGGAATCTATTAACTCCACCTCCTCATACTCCCTTTCACTCTCATGTGCTAGTTTTAGTCTTATTTTACTCTTTAACCAATCAACTCTCTTGCCACGGTCCTTCCTGAATATACTTTGTTTTATTTGCAATCTAAATTGAAACTACCATCTTGGATGGTGTGGCTCCCTTTAAGCCTTTACGTTGCTTCTCCTACCTTTGTTTATAGCCCCTACCACCATGTATCTTTTCCTGCACTTTATTTCTCTAAACCTTAGTGCCACCTTATTATGTTGCACGGTCTCTTTCTCTTGTTTGCAGGCTTATCAAGTCTCACAAAGCCTATTCTCTTAAATCTCCTCCCCTCTACTCCAAATATAGATCTACTTTTTAACCATTTTCTCTTGCATGGTGTGATCTCCCCCTCATGTTGGTCACCCTCCTTTTCTCCCTCCACGATGCATTTTCTACCTTTTCAACTTCTAAATCCCCCTTAACTGTGCACCCCTCCTTCAATTTTGAATATTTTTCATTTAAATTTATGTTTGCTACCCCTATGGTGTGGCCTTCTTTTTCCATCAACCGATCTGTATTTTCATATTTCTTTAAAATAAAGTTGACTTTTTTCCTATAGGATACAATCTCGCACCCCTTTACTCTCTTCTCCTCATTATTTCATGGCTGCCAGTTTATTTAATCCACATCCTTATATATTCTATAATTAAAATATGCATTTGGCTTCACCGTTTCACATGTCATGACCTGCTTTGGTCAATGGGATTTTTTTTTTCAATAATTTTGAATAGCTTAAAACCTCAAAGGAGACTTCCATTTATTTACTCCCTCTTTGAATATCCACTTTCAACCTATGAATTTTATTTCATTTTCAAATCTCTCCTTTCAGGAAATAGACCACCAACGTAAAATGCACAAAGAACAAAACTCAGACCAAAATTGAAAGAAATAAACTGGAATTATCTTTTTGGGTGATGTCGATTACTTATTCGCTCGGGATGCTCCTGCATCATACATGTTAGGTAGGAAACTTGTGAGCATAGGCTCACAAAGGTGGAGTTTAATAGTTGAACTACTCTTTTAGGTTGAACGTAACCTACAAGGAACTCCATCGTTGACGAATATGCACCAAAATTATTTCATCTTCTCCTAGCATCATGTTGGAACACTTGCCACCTTCCTCCAACAACATTGCATTCTCTTCCTTCTCCCCCTCATGGACTCATGTCCACTGTAGCCCAACCTCCTCTGCCAAATGCTCTCTATTCTCCTCTTCCCCTTTGTGGGATTCAACCCACCACAAACCAACCACCTCCACCAAAATCCTTCAACATCCTCTACCATTTCTATACGCCAACATGCTGCATCTATACACAATTCTACGATTGCATCTTCTACTTTCATTTTTGCAAACAAATTAAAATCTACATTTACCTCTTTCTTCTCCATGGTTGTAACATCCTCCTTTTTTGTGACATCTTCTGCGTCCTTATCAGCTACAACTTCCTGGTACTCCATTGTTGTGGCTACATCCTTTACTGCTGCAATCACTTCTTCATTTTCTTTCATCTTCATTTCTTCTTCACATACCTCCATAAGGGTTGCTCTCGCCTCTTTTCCAACATTATTTTCTCTGCTTTTCTTGCTCTTCTTCTCACTCCTCTTTACCACTTTCCTCTCACTTTTTCCAACATTCTTTTCCAATCTCTTGATCCTTGCCTAGATCATTCCCACTTCCTCATGGACCATCTTTCCCATTGCCTCAAACTTTTCATTTTCTACTTTCTCCCAATATTGTTCCTAGAACAATATTCTCACGTGTCTCCTCATATGACCCATCCCATCTTTGTCTACTACAATCTCACCTCAACTCACTTGCTTTGCATCTCCATGACTTGTCCCTTTCATCTCTCAATTGCTCAAGACTCCTCACACACTTGCAACAATTCTCTCAAGCTTCTCGAACAACTCTATCGCTTCACACACTCTTCTCTACCTGAAGGTCCTAATGGATCCTCTCCACACTCAAGATCCCTTGCTCCAATACCATTTGACATAGATGACAAAATCAACGCTCACTTCTCAAACTCAAAACTTCACACAATTCCATTGATTAAATCAACTTCCTATCAATTGCCTCTTAATTTGACAATTCTATTTGTCAAATTAAATCAATTTAACATCCCACAAAATCATGGAGGTAAAATTTATCTATAACAACTAATTAAAACATACAAATTTGAAGCTAATTGAATTTGAAAGTACTTCCATTCAATTGATTGATTATACATTTTGATCAATCTTAGACAAATATACATTACAAATTGGCAATTTATATTTGTTGTGCAACTCTTCTTTGTTCTCCCACTACATAGCCTCTTACTACTCACACCCCCTTCCTCTATCTCTCTACATTTTATTGTGGTTTATTTTTTCCTTCCTCTACACAATCTCTCTCTAGAATCTATTAACTCCACCTCCTCATTTACTCGCTTTCACTCTCATGCATTGGTTTTAGTCTTATTCTTCTCTTAACCAGTCGACTCCCTTGCCATGGTCCTTCTAGAATATCCTTTGTTTTATTTGCAATCTAAATTAAAACTACCATCTTGGATGGTGTGGCTCCCTTTAAGCCTTTACGTTGCTTCTCCTACCTCTTTTCGCAACCCCTACCACCATATATCTCTGCCTGCACTTTATTTATCTAAACCATGCGTCACCTTATTATGTTGTGTAGTCTCTTTCTCCTCTTTGTAGGCTTATCAAGTCTCGCGCAGCCTATTCTTTTTGCATTTTAACTCTTTTCTCTTGCTCGAGGCATGATCTCCCCCTTATGTTGGCTGCCCACCTTCTTTTCTCCCTCCATGATACATTTTTTTCCTTCTCAACTTCTAAATCCCCCTTAATTGTGCACCCCTCCTTCAGTTTTAAAAATTTTGCATTTAAATTTATGTTTGCTACCCCCATGGTGCGGCCTTCTTTTTCCATCAACCGTTTTGTATTTTCATATTTCTTTAAAACGAAGCTAACTTTCTTCCTACCGTCTTGTGCCCCTTCACTCTCTTCTCCTCATTATTTCATGGCTACCAGTTTAAAATGACTTTTGGAGATATTCAATTTTGTGCTATATATTTGTATGTGCTACATGATTGTTGGGATGGTGGACTAAGAATAGAGTATAATTCCTCAAGGAATTTTAATGACCAAATCAAACTAGTGCAAATGTGGGGTAAAAGTATAAATTTCTGTCACACTTTCAACCAACTAAATAGTTTCTACCAAAATTCTTTCAACTGAAACATACTCAGTTGAAGGTGTTTCACTTGAAATGAAGTGGCATCAACATGGAGCCTATGTGGCATAAATAAATTGACTGAAACCATTAAATATAAACTTTAAAAATTGGGGGCCGTAGAATTTCACTTGGAACTAGCTTGCTCAAAAAGACTTCAGCTGAAACCCCCGAGCACATAGCAGGTGCCCAACAACCCTACAAGGTGACCAGGTTAGTAGATTCTAGAACCTTGATCATAATTGAAGAAATTACATGATGGTTCTATCTATGCCTATTTACATGTGAAATGATTCATACTCATTTTTTATAAAAATTTAGATATTGAAAGCTTACTTATTAGTGAGGTTCTATTATACCTAAGTGGTAAATCTTAGCATTGGTTTAATGCATCTCATTTGATTGATGTTTCCTTCATGAATTTGGCTCATGCATTTGTTTCTTGTTGCTATAGAAATAGTTCACCAAAATATAGTATGGATGCAACAATTTTCTCTCATGATTTATCTTTCAATAGTTTTCTCCTGCAATCCATATATATTATACATATAATAAGCCTAATTCGTATAAGGGACATGGACATTCTAAACATGGAGGCATTGCATTCCAACATAAATTCAAGAACTTATTGAAGAGTAAAAGATAAAACACTAAGCATACTCATGACAACATAACTCCCTCACTTGATAATATGTCATGGGAAAACAAATCATGTAGCCATTAAGAAAGTCTTGCTTACCATTACACACCCTATGTTAAGGTTACATGTGACTTAAGAGAGAAGCCACCTAATATGACATACGAACTCATTGCTTAAAGGAATCCTTATTACTTGAAATATTTTGGTATTTTTTCTCTTATTTTCTTAGATTTATTTCTATTTGTCCTTGTTCCTAGTTAATATGGCATAGGTTACATAAAGACACCTTTGGTGATACATGTCAACACAAGTTACTTTAAATATATGTTGCATTGTTCATGCCATTTCTTCCTTGTACTTTGTATCATTCATGAAGAGTAATATTTAGTAGTGTTATATCACAAGAATTTTACATCAAATTCTAAAAAATTTAGAGAGTTTAGAGAGAGATTTACACCAACTGACATATCAAAGCATTACTAGTTAATGTATGTAGGGAATGAAGGAGAGTCCCGACAATTATTATAGTTGTTATTTTGGTCAAAAGGTTGGGGAATATTGGTTGCAACTCAAAAAAATCTAGTTTATTGGTCCTTTCAAAATAAATAAAGTGAAAACATCACCAACCTAGGAATTAAATGGAATTTGTACCATCATAGGATGATAGTGTGATTGTGTTTAAATGTTTGTGTAATTACATTATTTTGTAAAGGAAAAGTTAGAATCAATGTTGTAACATATAGGTAAAAGATAAAATGATCATAGGAAATAGGTTTAAACACAAAAAAATAGAATTGAACACATAAAAAGATAGGAAAAAAATTACAATTTGGATTAGGGAAAGGGCCAGGGATGAGATAAATGAGTCCTAGGAACATGATACAAAGATGAACATAAAATGAAACAAATTTGTAATAAAAAAAGAGAGTAAGGTATGCAATTTTGGTCATTAAATTTCCCCCCCACTTTAGTGGGTTATTTCACTAGATGATAAGTCCTAGCTCAAGGATTTAAAATGACTATAGAACATAAAATTTAAAATTATTAGATGTGTCATAAAAAGGATAAATTTTAGTCTTTCAGACAAGCACTTGTTCTCCCAAATAAATATCTACAAATCACATTGAACAATAAAGAAACCATGAAAAAATATATGCCCTAAGAAGAAGAATATAAGATTTCTAGCATGCTTTGTTTCTAGAAAATAGAAGATAATACTAACATGATTAGTTGTAAAGTGAATGCAAATATGGTTCAAGATATAGTATTCTCTATCACTAGGAACCATTTTAGAAATTCCATAAATCACATACACTAGCATACTATAGTCATTAAATGTTTTGATTTAATATATACAATTTGAAGAGTTGATAGTATTACAAAATTTTGATGTATCTAAATTTTGGCAAAGTTTTGTAAAATTTTCTTTGTAATAAAGTTTTATAATTTATGTAATGTCATAAAATTGCACCCCTTGCAATTTCACATACATTCTTGCATCTGCTTTAGTGTCCACTCCCTTAGAACTTGTGGGGGCTCATTTTAGCACCTTGCATCAGTCTTTTTCCCTCTCAGGATCTCAGGACCCCTTTTCAACAACTACCTTCACATGTCAGCTTGCGTCAAACCTTGTACTTTTTTCGTTCTCGTCATTTTGTAGTGTGATGTTTCTGGACACTAGCGCGTCGCACTAGCGTCCTACGATGTTTCAACGTTCAAACGGCCATTTCCAAGCATGTTTTCCACTTGTCACTTACCTTTGTTGGTGGTAACAGCTCAGGTCACCTTGTAACTGCTCAAGAAGCTTATTTTCCCTCCTATTCTCTCTTTATATGCTATCTTTTCAATCTATTTTGGGTCTTCTGAATCCCTCTAGTTTCTCTCTAGCTTTGGCTCCTACCTTTTTCTCCTCTCTTGCTCTTGCTATCTTGCTTGCAAAACTCCATACAGCTTGTTACAGTAGCACTCTCAAGCTCTTACAACACTCTTTGCAACACCCTTGGCTCTTGTAGTTATCTAAATGTCTCCCTCTTTGGCAAGTTTTAGGCACTTTGCTACATGTTGCAGCATTATAAATATTTACAGAGTTAGTGCATTTTCATGATTACAGGTTGAAGTTTGGTAACATGCCATTATGTTGCCAGAATTTATCTAGATTCTCGTTGTAGTGTGAAGAATCCTGAGCATTGCTCTAAGACTATATTGTAACTGTTCTTAGTTGTTGATAATACATTTGAGCTGTGTGATTTGGAATGTGGGTTTTTTCCGAAAGGGTTTTCCCACGTATACACTGTGTTATGCTTTCCTTTTTCTTATCTATTTTATATTATTGAATGTGCATCTGTAGGTACCTACAATAGTATAAGGCTTTAATAAGATTTTTTTTGTAACTCTCCCCTCCTTAGATTAGTGTAGGAAGCTTCTTTCGCTCACCCAACTTCCTTTCACTATGGATGTTCATTAATGCAAAGTTACAAGCTGAATGATGGTATACAAATTATTTAGTAGACTTCCTTTGAAGGATTTCACCTTGTGGAAGGAGATAATTGCATAAAATGCACAAAATACATATGTTCAAAAAAAATTAGTCACAGTGTATGCATAGAAAAATTGTTGGAGAAAATTTTACAAGCTTGCAAGCAAGTGCATATTGCAAGCACCATTATTCTTTTTTCCTGCACAATCCAAAATTGAAGAGATTGGTGTGGCCAATAGAGACAAACAAGGATAATTTTTAGATTTAAGGAGGAATAGTGGAAATTGTTGAAACTAGAACTTGCAATTGTGATAAGCAAGTTCTTTCATCACCTCATACTCGACATCATAAAGAGTGGTTTTTCAACCAAATATATTTATTTCTTCATAACCAGCTGTGGGTTTATACAAAAATAAAGTATAAATACTAAGGCTACAAATTCATCTCGGTTCTTGAAAGCATGCTTCCCGAGATATTAAATACCAAAATGGGACATATCAACATTCATGATTTATGAGAAAGTATGAAATAAGGGAAGAGGTCTTCATTTGCACAGAAGGTGTTTGAAGGTGGGTTAACATATGCAACAGGATATCTAGTAGTTGTTCAATGTACTGAACTTTTTTTGGAATGCATGAAGGAATATGATGTAGAGACTAGATAAATCAAAACTTCAAATGGTAGATTGGTGACAAAGTTGGAAATTGTAGAGCAATATTTCATTGAAAATAAAGATCGATGCTTCAATACCATAGCGAAACATTGGTTGCAAACACCCAAAAGGGGAAATCACAGTTGCTGAAAATTCTTCACAAGTCCATGTTCATTGAAGATGTTTCCAATATACTGGTTCTCCTAAACAAGTTAATAGGGAATAATGCTTTGGATAATTTTGAAAGGTGGATGTACTTGTTAATTACCATCATATGTGCAAGTTATCAATTTATTGGCTACGAAAGTATTACTTTTTGATAAGATAAGAAACATTTACAGGGCGTCGTACCCTTTACACAACGAGTCGCATGGGCCTTTTAGGAAATCAAGTTTTGTAAGGACCAAGAACCCTAAACAGAGCTAAGACACACCAAACAATAAAAATAGGCAAAACCAGCATCGAACTTGCAACAACACAGCAGAACACTAAAAGCACCTGGTCAACAGAGACCAGGAGAGACAGGGCATTTAGAACCAATAGCAGTCCTAAGACAAACACAAACAAACAACCCAAACTTGGCACTACAACTAGGAGTAATCAAGCACTTAGGACAAAAACCAGTCCTATAGAGAACAAGAAACAACCCACACATTATAGGCCCAAAAGACTGCCTGAAACAACCAGGCCACACAACACCTACAACAGCAAGACTACAACAGACTTTCCTCCATCTGCTCGAGAAGGCTAACCCACCAGCAGATCCTATCTCCACCTCTATAGGAGATAGGAAGAACAAACATTAGTTGAAGCACCAAAGCCACTATTCCAGCAACCCAAAAACTCTCCACCTTAATAAAAGAGTTTGAAGGAAGAACAGAGCCAAAGACAACAACAACCCCTTGCAGCAACAGTAGTCCCCACCAAGTAAACCAAACTCCACCTCTATAGGAGCAAGCTTCACCTCCCCAAGTCCACAACTCCACCTCAAATAGGAGCAAACTCTGCCTCTAAAGTAGCCAAAATTTGAGGACCCAAAAGGAGAGAATGAAGAAAAGAAGAAAGGGCGACAACCATACATTTTACCCCTAAAAACAACAAGGTAGTTTGAGCCAGCAAGATCCCCAAAGGAGCTTTCAAGATAGCTCCCACCGAACAACTCCTTTCCAGCTTGACATAGTCACAAAAAGTCTTAATTTTCATATCCCTCAATAGAGGAACTTTCCACCAAAACCTAGCCAAACACATAGCACCAGTCAACAACCAATAATAATCCTTGGCCTAGAAACAACCCACACCCTTGCACATGCCACCAGAGTAGGGGAAAACTGTGCCAAGGCAAGCACACGTCCCAGCTCCATGCCATAGCAGGAGAATGATAGGAGTGTCACTAAGACCAACCCACACCCACACCACTACCCACAGAAACCCGCACCGCCAAGGGAAGACCAATCCAACACCATTGCCTGCAAAGGCCAAGCAAAACCTCTGCACCAAAGCCAAAATGGAAAGAGGAACACGTTCTTCATCACCGTCAGGAAAAATAGGTCATTGTACCAAAACAAACCTAGCAAACACACTAACTTCACCAAGCTCCAAGCAAGGCCACAAAGGCACTTTCGAGACCATAAAGATCCCCCACCATGAACCCCACATAGGGCCAAGAGCAGAGATCCCTAGCACAGGAACTGTAGGAGCCACAACATGTGAAATACCAGACCCAATAGCCATAGCAAACATAATTGCCGAAGAAATGCCCAAGACACACAAGGAGTCCCAACCAAATAGAAAAACACAACCCCGACCATAGGAGAAGTGCTCATGGGGAGGGGAGCAACAAGCCACGTAAAGGAAACCTTGACAACTGCAAAACCCACTTGGTAGAGTAGCGACAACCACCAGGAGGAACCCAAAACCAAACACTCGGGCCAAAAGAACCCAAGCAACACCACGTCCTCACCGCGAGATGGAACAAAAGGAGGGCCACCGTCAGGGAACAATAGGCCAACCACAACAAAAATGCCCACGCTAAGGTTAGGAGTGTCGACTGCAACCAAAGAAGCACCACCAGCCAAACACTCTGCGTAGCAAACACTTTGCACAACAAACCCCAACCAAACAAGAAGGGAAACACCTTCCCCATCCTCATCCTCACTCTCGCATTCACCATCAATGCCTTCGAGAAAATTCAAAAGTCGTTTCAAATGGCTCTTCCAGCCCAGCACACGTGCTCTCCTCATCCTCCTCCAAACTTGTAGTCAAATACATGTTAGCACTATATAACTAGTATTGTTAGAGATAGCTTGTATAACTAGTTTTAACTCAATTTCAGAAAAAACAATATTTTTATATGACTTCTTATCTCATGTATGCTATTACGAGCATGAAAATTTGGCCAGGGCTCAATAGTTGTGGGATATTTGATAACACAACTCATATCTATGATTTTTACTCATAGTTGCAATTGTAGCGAAGTTACAAGCATTTTTACAAGGTAAATGATGCTTTCACTATGTTGATAGTGAGAGAGCTCCAAGGGAATACTGGACTTAGAATATCTCTAGAAATAACAATTCTTATAAAAAAATATGAGTTACTTTATCTAGTTTCTAAGGTTTACATATATACAGATTGAAGGTTTCTATGGATATCCTTATATGTTGCCAAGATATGTAGATGACAAGTTGGTTTTGATTAAAGTATGTAGATAGATTGCTCAAATTAACAAAGCATGTAGAGATAGAAGGAAAAATGGTATTCCTTTTCCTATCAGCCTTGGTTACTACAGCTGCAAATCTTTTGAAGATGCTCAGAACATTGAGAGAACAATTGTTAAACTGAATTTAGGTGTTTATAAGATGAGATTTCCCTTCAATGGAAAATGGTATGTCGAAGACAATCTGCACCTTGGTGTAGGCTATTGTCACTTTCCAAAGATTGAGGACTTTTGGGAAGATTGTGAGGATGATTTTAAGGTTCAGAGGAGGGATTGGATGAGGCTTACTATTGACAAGATCATACAATTCAAGCAAAGATGGGATGTAATTGGCATAGAGGATGACAAATTATATTTAGATGATCCTATTTATTTTAAAAAGATTCAGGTGTTACCCTTACTTCCTATTGATTGGGCAAGTCAGGAGTTGATAGAATTGGGTGAGAGGACATCTCACATTATTAGAAGGAAAAAATAATTATTAATGAAGAATATATTTGAAGCCACGACTACTAGACCAAAGGATAAGATAGTTCTTCAAGGAAAAGGAGTGATACTTAGGAAGGCTCTTCTTCTTCCACCATCTCACAAATTTCTATTTTAGCTACCAATTCTCAGCATAATGTTTGAGGAGGTGGCAATGATGAAGATCCAAATAGGAGAGGTAATCTTACAAGTACATGTGAGAGTGATCCAAAAATAAGAAAGAAGAGGTCAAAATTGAAAGAAAAGGCATTGGACCCAGTTCAAGAAGTTGCAGAAGAAAGGGTATGCATAAATCTTTATAATGGTCCTAATGACAAAGAGCTAATTACATCTATCTCTCCCTCTATTTTTATTTTATCACCTTCTTGTGATGATCTTATTTCTTCTCCCAAAATGCCAGTCAACAATGCCCCTCTTGATGAAACTTCTTTGCCAATTGTCCCTATTGTTCTGGTTTCACTCTTCCAAAGAATATATTAGAATTGTTCAAGCATAGGTGAGAGCTAGGAGCACTAGAACTAGATGGTTAGGCTATTGGATGATCTGCTAAAGAAAAATGTTGGGATATTTATGTGTCATGCTCTATAAGTGTGTTTGTGAGGCTAACAATTGCACGGAGAGTCTACACCTCCATAGTCTCCTTCATGTCTAATGGAACCATCACATGATGAATAGATTTTTGTGCTAGTGGTCTTTGTTGTTGATAGTTTCCTACCCGACAAGCTCTCGATCTATCTTGGTCATAGCCTCCACCTCTACCCTAAAACTCTCTCATACCAAAATTATTATGAATTTCATGAAGATCAAGTTCACGATATATTTTTCTCAAAAAATATAATGACACCTCATGATTATTACATGGAGGCTAGTCAAAGACCATCCACCACCTATCCCAAAAATTATTTTTTATCTCATCATGATTGTACTAATGTATTGGAAATCTCCTCAAAGTCGCAACAAGGGATCCACTGGTTCTAGGATTTGTAAAAAGAGAACATATTATTTCTTTCATTATGTCCTTTTTCACTTCACCATATGATGCAGGAGCATCCAAGGCAAAGAGAAATTTTGCATCGAAAAATAAAAATCTGATTTACTTCTTTTCCAATAAGGGTTGAATCGGTATGAATTTGCTAAGTAATACGATCTACAAGAATTCAGGTCTTAGGAGCAAGCAACATGAAGAAGGAATGAATTTCAACATTCAACGTTGGTCAACATACTCATCAACGTGATATGGAGGCTTCTATGGGACCTTGTTTCATGTCCCATTGAAATATCGATGGCAGGGCAACAATAACAAACGGTTGCAAAGAAGTCACTTCAGAGGGAGGTTCACATATCAGTAGGATGACATTCGAAGTATCTTTGACATTTTGATGAAATGTAAGCATTTTGGAAAGTTGTATCGAGGAGACTCTAGGTTATCAGTAGGAGTCATTTGCGAGTCCCTCTGACAGAGCGATAAGGTGTATCGAGGTGATGATGGGATTTCGGGCTAACAAGATTACAAGTCCCTTCAATATTCTAATATTGGGGAGACAGACATTTTTTGACAGAAGGTCATGAAGGGTCCATTTGACATACCGATAGGGGCTTCATTGACAAGACCTGGTCGTATTAGAGTGAGAGGATTTGAAGTCCCCTTGATACTACAATGGCGAGAAGGTGGACGAAAAATGTGAGTAGGTTGATGACGATGGACAAACAAGTTAGATGGCGACATGTGGCACGATATTATTCGTTGATTTCACATCATTTTTGTGAATCAACATGATCTTTGGCTAGATGAATTCAAGCATGAAGTCGATGGATGGAATATGATTACCAGGATAATAGAAATGAAGTGACCAATAATGAGGTAATTACGTAGGAGATCTCAATGTTCATTGGATGACAAGGCGGTACTAAGACAACATGGGGGAAAGACCATCAAGAAGCAAACCTGACTTGAAGGAGGAGATAGATATATAAAGATAGAGATTATATAACAAAGGTGGTAGAGTAGGGTTTGAGATGTGAGATCAAATAGTAGATTTGAAGGCTGATATGCATGTATGATCGATATTTTGTAAACAAGTAGCCCATGTGAAATTTTAATTTCTTTTCCATTCCGAAATAATAAAATATTTATGTTTTTTTTCTTTTTTCTACATATTGGTTGTTCTTTATGTGTTGTTGTGAGTTTGATATGGTAAGGAGAGTGCCCTTCATCGAGTGGTATCAAAGCTAGGTTGTCTTGAGTCTATAAACAGAGCACCAAACGTGAGGCAATTTGTAGTAGGACCAGTGAGTGTGGGTTGAGATCAAAATGCCTCCTAGACCTGCCCAACATGGTAGAGGTAGAGACAAAGGTCGTGGAGGAAGAGATCCTCCTAGAGATGAAATTAGAGCCATCAGAAGGCAATTATAAACCTTATAGGAAGAGGTTCGTAAGAGGGAAGCGCATCAAGAAAGAGATGACAGTGAAGAGGAAACTGAAGAGGGAATGGAAGAGGAAGAACAAGATCAAATGGATCCTAGAGAAATGAGGTTGTTGAGAGCAATATCTAGCCATGGAAAGAAACCTAAAATGGAGGTTTCAACTTTCAATGGAAGTCTAAATCTTGAAGAGTTGATAGATTGGATCAATGATATGGAGGAATTTTTTGAGTTTGAGGAGATTGAAGATCCTCATCAAGTGAGGTTTGTAAAGACAAAGTTAAAAGGTCTTGCAAGCATATGGTGGAAAGAGATCCAGCTTGAAAGAGGAAGACAATGGAAGGATAAAATTTCTAAATGGGACATAATGGTGGCAAAACTGAAGAAGCAATGTATTCTAGTTGATTATGAGTTGGAGCTACTTAAGAAGATGCAGAGTTTGAGATAAGGAATGAGGATGATGAAAGAATACACAGAATAATTTCACAAGGTCCTGATTCAAACAAGATATTTTGAGGAAAATGAGGAGAAAGTTTCTCATTATATTAATGGGCTGAAGCCTAGCATACAGGAAGAATTAGTACTAGTAAGAATGACCACCATTGAGGATGTTTATCAGTTCTTCTTAAAAGTTGAAGGACGATTGAACAAAAGATTTAGAATCAAGCAAAGAGGTGGAGGTCGTGGTGGAAGAACTGGTAGACGACCTTATAGGGTCCTAAGTGGAGATTAGAGGAAAAGCGAAGGATCCAGTACCAGTCAAGATTAGAAAAGAGATGACTCATATCAACCTCATGATTAGAATAGTGG
The DNA here is from genome assembly GCA_007258455.2 of Sequoia sempervirens. Taxonomy (NCBI): domain Eukaryota; kingdom Viridiplantae; phylum Streptophyta; class Pinopsida; order Cupressales; family Cupressaceae; genus Sequoia; species Sequoia sempervirens. The sequence goes on from VDFB02081276.1 coordinate 37,616, forward strand.
AGACCAAAGAGGCAAAGAAAGATCTGGATGAGAACCAGGAAGAGGATGCTTTCGAGGAACTTGTTTTCAATGTAGATATGAAGGACATAGGGCTTATGAGTGCCCTCACATCAAGGGAAGAAAAACAAAATACCTAAAGGTAATGCTTGAGTTGCCCATGTAGATGAAGTCATGTAGTCCTCACATTATGAAGATGTTGAAAGGGGTGAGTCCCTTGTTAGAAGAGCCTTGTTGAATAAGGAGAAGGAACCAGACCAAAGGAAGAACTTGTTTCACACTCAATGCAAGTGTGAAGGTAAAGTTTGTGATGCTATCATTGATGGAGGTAGCACAAACAATCTTGTGTCTGAGGAAATGGTCACTAAGTTATAGTTGGAAAGGGGAAGGCATCCAAGTCCATATTGGATTGCATGGTTGTAGAAGTACCAAAGGGCTTTTGTCATTGAGCAATGTCTGATAAAGTTTAAAATTAGTGACTATAAGGATGAGGTTTTGTGTGATGTTATACCTATGGATGTTTGTTACATGGTGTTAGGAAAACCCTGGTAATTTGATCAACAAGCGGTGCATGATGGACATGCTAACACATATTCTTTGACCAAGGATGGCATTCAACATAAGTTAAAGCCCTTGAAGGATGCGAGAGAAATGTTATGCAGTAACGCAAGATTCTTTTTGGTTGATGGAAGAAAATTCCTATAAAGTATGAGACATGAGCATATGTGTTTTACACTAATCCCCAGAATTGATAAAGGTGATAGTGATGTACCTATAGAAGTTTCAAATTTGTCGAATGAGTTTCAAGGTATTGTTTCTAATAATGTACCTAAAGGTTTTCCTTCAGCAAGGAAGATCAACCATCAGATGGACCTGATTCCTAGAGCTATTTTTTTGAATAAGGCAACTCATCACATGACTCCAATAGAGAGTGAAGAATTGAATAAACAAGTGCAAGAACTGTTGTGAAAAGGATTGATCAGGGAGATTTTGAGTCTGTGTGTAGTACCTTGGTGTTAGCACAAAAGAAGGATGGAGAATGGTGGATGTGTACAGATTCCAAAGCCATCAACAAGATCACTATCAAGAATAGGTTTCCCTTGCCAAGGATGAATGACATCATGGATTGTTTTAGTGGATTTGAGTACTTCACGAAGATATATTTGAAGAGTGGTTACCACTAGATCCAAATTAGAGAAGGAGATGAATGGAATAAAACCTTCAAAACCAAAGAAGGATTGTACAAGTGGTTAGTCATGCCTTTTGGGCTAACCAATGCACTGAGCACATTCATGTGGCTCATGAACCGGGTATTAAATTAAGTTTTGGGTAAGTTTGTTATTGTTTACTTGGATGAAATTTTGATTTTTAGTAAGACATTGGATGAGCACATCAAATTTTTTTTTTGAGAAGCTAAGGGAGGAAAAGTTGTTAATTAACTTGAAGAAGTGCACCTTTATGAAATGTGAGTTGGTATACCCAAGATTTGTGATCTCAACAGAGGGTCTTAAGATGGATCCAGAGAAGGTGAGAGCTATTGTTGAATGTCCTACACCAAGGAGTGCTATAGAGGTAAGATCTTTTCTTGGTCTAGCAAGTTTTTATAGGAAGTTTATCAAAGGTTTTAGTAGTATTTGTGCACCCCTGACGAAAACAATGAGAGGGGATAGAAAAGAGTTTAAGTGGAGTACAAGAGCAACAAAGAGTTTTGATTTGTTGAAGAAGAAAGTTACAAAGCAACCTGTTTTGGCACTTCCAGATTTCAATAAGGTATTTCAAGTAGATTGTGATGCCAGTGGTAGCACCATTAGAGTTGTTTTGATTCAAGAAGGTAAACCCGTTGCCTACTTTAGTGAAAAAATTGAATGATGCAAAGAAAAGGTATTATATTTATGATCAAGAGTTCTACGCTATAGTTCAGGCTTTGAAGAAATGGAGACATTACTTGTTTCCAAAAGACTTTGTTTTATTTATTAAACATTGGGCTTTATAGTATTTAAAAAATCAAGGAAAGTTGAATCAAAGGTATTTGAAATGGGTCGAATTTCTACAAAGTTACACATTTGTTTTGAAGCATAGGAGTTGAAGATCGAACATAGTTGCAAACGCCTTGAGCAGGAGGTAGAATTTGTTAACAAAAATGCAAATTGAAGTTGTTGAGTTCAATGAACTCAAGAGTTTGTATCCTAAGGATCCTAATTTTGTAGAGGATTGGAAAGCTTGCATGGAGCCTATCACTTTGGATAGGACGAGATGGTTGGATTTTACAATCCAAGATGGTATGTTGTTTCGAAGGAATTAGTTGTGCATTCTAAGGAGTTCCATAAGGGAGAATTTGATCAAGGAGTTCAACACAGTGGAGGATTAGCTGGACACTTCGATCGAGATAAGACCATTGCTATTGTTGGTGAACATTACTATTGGCTGCAGTTGCAGCAGGATGTAAAGAATTTTGTGTAGGGTTGCAGAGTATGTCAAATGGAAAAAGGAACGAGTCAAAATATTGGGTTATACCAGCCATTACCTATACCAGAGAAGCCATGGGAGGACATCAACATGGATTTTGTTCTTGGTTTGTCGAAGACACAACAAGGTCATGACTCCATATTTGTGGTGGTAGACATATTTTCAAAGATGACACACATCATTTTATGTCATAAGGTCAGTGATGTTGTTCATATTGCAAAGTTATTTTTCAGAGAAGTGGTAAGACTACATGGTCTACCCAAGAGTGTTGAGAAATGTGCCTCAAATTTACTGGCTTGATCAACTTCCTAGATTAGTTCTTATTTCCTCCTTCATCGGCTTGAGTTAAGTCATTAGTTTTCAAGTTTGTCTAACTAAAGTCGCAGGGTTCTAAAGTTTCATAATCTCTTGACTTAGCAACTGCGAAGCGAAGGCTACTCCCTTTGTTTTGAGTGTGTCATGGGTTTTGAGAACTTCACAACCTCTGACATGAGGTTCGAAAGTTCAAGTTTTGAGTGATAGGGAAATCCCTTTATTGGTGAGTCACGGATTTTGGGAACTTCACAACCTCCGACATGAGGTTTTGAAGTTCGGTTTTCCAACAATATAGCGACTTGAATGCCGATGGATGTGGGGACCACTTGGGACCTGATAAGGATGGTGGATCATGACGAAGGCCAACAAGTGGCAATGATGTGGAGGATAGATGGCATGTGGGCCCATGTGCTCGGTGAACATCGGTGTGACTTCAAGGTGTCATTGAGACATTGGTGAAAGTCTCTTCGACATACATGTCTCTTCGATGGACCAGCGGTACAATGAGCTATAAGACCTTATTGATATGACATTGGGTGCTCGAGGAGAGATGTTCAAGTGTCTCTTCAACGCTCAAATGACTAAATGGTTGGCGAATTGGATACTTGTCGATGTGACGATGCGAGTTCGGTGTGAGATTGTCTAATGTCTCTTTGACACCTAGTAACTGAATTCTTGGCGAGTCTGATGGAGCAGTGACTTGCATGGTGGTAAAGACTTGTTCCTAGGATAGTGCTTCATCAGTAGGACTTTGAAGGTGGTCTACCCGATACAATGGTGGTTGACTTGGTGACCTATGTAGAATGTCTCAGTGGGACCCAATTGATGATTAGCTAGAAAGCGGTGATTGATTGCATGTTTGTGATAGTTAAGCTGCTCGTGGTTGTTCCTCTGTTGCGGTTAGGGTTTCCTAGAACAATTAAGAGCAGAATGTGAATGCCATTGTGCAGGTTGTCAAACTGGCCAAAAGGCTGGGTAGTCGAGAGAGAGATGAATCTTGCAGGAGGTGAAGGCTAAGTGACTGCATGACAGAGAGGCCAAGAGCCCAGTGGTCGAGCCGTGAGGCTGTGTAGCTGAATGAGATGTCTCTCGCTGAGGGAGGTGGTCACGATGGGTTATGCTACCAGATTTTCTCTAGAATGGAACAAGATGTAATCTCTTATAAAGGTCGTGAGCCTGATATTGTATTGTAACTGTATTTTGTTGTTGAATACTACAATGACAATTTGGGATTTTTGAGTGTGGGGTTTTTTACCTGAAAGGGTTTTCCCCACATATATGTGTGTTCATGTCTTCTATTTCATCTTTCATGGTTGTTGGTTCTATTTGTTGAATCTATTAATGGTGTTGTTGAAACTGGTTAAGCATGAGTTTCTCTTAAAAAGGATTAATGTGGGAAATGAACTATGTCTGATTCTACTTTATGGCATAGTAGTTTGTGTCTTTGAGGCAATTTTATGAAATTGAAATTATCGAAGGAACTGCTATTCTTGGATGTTTCTTTCTGAGATGCCCGACCAAAATTTCCCAACAAAGAGCATAGTTTCAGACTGAGATACCAAGTTCATTGGGTATTTCTGGAGGATGTTGTGGAAGAAGATGAAGACTGATTTGAAGCTTAGTTCAGCACACCATCCACAAATTGATGGACAAACAAAGGTGGTGAATAGGAGTTTGGGTAACTTGTTGAGATGCTTAGTAGGTGACAAGCCTAAGGGATGGGATTTGATTTTTCCATAGGCAAAATTTACTTATAAAAATTATGTCAACCAAAGCATTGGTAAATCACCATTCCAAATTATGTATGGGAGTAGTCTTAGAACTGCTTCTGAATTGAGAAAGATGGATAAGGGAGTGAAGAGTAGTGCCGAGGTTGAAGATTTTGTGAAACATCTAAAGAATTTGCATGAAGAGGTTAAGAAGCATATCAACAAGATGAATTCACAATATAAGGATAAGGAAAATTAGAAAAGAAGGTATAAGGAGTTCCAAGTTGGCGATGAAGTCATGGCTCATTTGTGGAAGGAGAGGTTTCCAATTGGTACCTACAATAAGTTAAAGATTAGGAAGTTTGGACCATGCAAGGTCCTAAAGAAGCATGATTCAAGAAATGCATATGAGGTGGAGTTACCGAGTGAGATTCATGTTTCACCTATGTTTAGCATTTATGATTTGATAGAGTATTGTGAAGGCAATAAGGAGAATGAATTAACAGAGGCACAGTGGAGCATTCCAACACCTACTGCAAAAAATGAAGAAATAGAAGAACTTTTGGATAGTCATGTGGGTAGAAGCACAAGAAATAGGCAATATAGGGAGTACTTGGTAAAATGGAGAGGACAACCTATTAAAGATTCATCATGGTTGTGAGAGTCTGAGGTTAACCATCTTGGTTTCCCTCTAGCTCCTGAGAAGTGTCTTCAAATTACCCCAGGTGTTTGATACAGGAGCATCCAGGGCGAAGAGCAATCTTGCATCGACAAAAAAAAAGTCTGAGTTACTTCTTTTCCAATAAGGGTTGAATCAATATGAATTTGCTAAGTATGGTGATCTACAAGCATTCAGGTCTTAAGATCAAGCGACATGAAGAAGAAATGAATTTTGACGTTCAACATTGGTCAACATACTCATCAGCGCGATATGGAGGCTTCGATGGGACCCTTTTTCATGTCCCATCGACATACCGATTGAGGGGCAACAACAATAAATAGTCACGAAGAATTCACTTCGGAGGGAGGCTCACATATTGGCGGGATGACATTCAAAGTATCTTCAACATTCCAACAAACTATAAGCATTCCAACAAGTTGTATCGAGGAGAATCTAGGTTATCAGTATGAGTCATTTGTGAGTCCCTCTGATGGAGTGATAAAGTGTATCGAGGTGACGATAATATTTTGAGCTGACAAGATTACAAGTCCCTTTGATATTCCAATATTGGGGAGATAGATACATTTTGGTGGAGGATCATAAAGGGTCTATTCGACATATCGATAGGGGCTTCATCGACAGGACTTGGCTATATCGGAGTGAGAGGATTTGAAGTCTCCTCGATACTGTGATGGAGGGAAGGTGGATGGAAACGTGAGTAGGTTGATGGCGATGGATGGATGAGTTAGATGGCAACATGTGGCATAATATTATTTGTTGATTTCACATCATTGTTGTGAATCAATGCAATCTTTGGCTAGACGAATTCAAGCATAAAGTTGATGGATGGAAGACAATTACCTAGTGTGAACGAATAGAAAAAAAGTGACTGATAACGAGGTAACTGCCTGGGAGATCTCAATGTTCATTGGACAATAAGGCGGTACTAAGACAACATGGGGGAAAGGTTGTTGAGAAGCAAAGCCGACTTGAAGGAGGATATAGATATATATAGATAGAGAGTAGACAACAAAGGTGGCAGAGTAGGGTCTGAGATGTGAGATTGAAGAGCAGAGTCGAATGCCAATTTGCATGTTTGATCAATATTTTGTAATCAAGCAGCCCATGTGAAACTGTAATTTCTTTTTCCATTTTGAATTAATAAAATTTCTCAGTTTTTCTTCTACATATTGGTTGTTCTTTCTGTGTTGTTTTTGTGAGTTTGATACAGTAAGGGGAGTGCCCTTCATCACCATAAGATAATTTTTTCACATAAAATTCATGAAATGAATCTTTATAACTTTTCCATTGATTTATTTGACTTATCATCATGTCAATATTGATCATCATTGCTTCCAATGATGAAGCAAGTGATGTGTGATGGGGGTTTGATGTTGAAGGTTTCAATTTGGTAACTAATTTTGTAATTTGAAGTTTATTTTGTTCCAAATGCCCTACTAAGTCCTCATGGATTTTTTTAGGGTTTTTCAGAAGAGTTGAAGGAGAATTAGGTATTGTAGGGTTGTATTCATGCATTTCTTCATTCAAATTTGGCTCTGGATCAAGGTTTATAGGATATGCTATAAAATTAAAACAAAAACATGAAATTCATTGAAATAGCTCATTTTTCAATTGTAAACTAAATTTGATTCTAATACACTAAAATTTAACGCTTATCTCTTCTACAATGTAGCATTGTGGAGATGTTTGTCAAATTTGCAAACCATGAACACATTTTGGAGGGAAAAAGGAGGAAAAAGTGAGTTGGAATTCATGGCCATGGGTTGCAAAATGAGAGCAGAGCTTTTTTTAACTAAATAAAATGTGCTTATGTTATGTTTAGTTAAAAATGTGTGTGTTTTTTAAAATTTAAAATGCGAGCATATTTTTTAAAATTTAAAACATGAGTGTATTTTGTGGTTTTCCCAATAACATGCTCATTTTTCGTTTATTTTTGGTACATTGGCCTCTTTTTTGTATATCATTTATGTGCACATACCCTGCCCCCTATTAACATTAAGGGGGAGTGTTAGAACATAATGTTATTAGGGGTCATACCCTTATAACATTTCTATAATGTTCTAATATAAGGTTATAAAACCTTTAGAGACATCTAAATTTGGACACTTAATTTATCCAAATTTATCACTTTTCATCTAAACATCTTCTTATCCAAATTAATTAAGTAATATTACTATTATTTAATTAATATCCTTAATTCTGCCAAATCCCTAAGGTATTTATTAATAATTAAATACCTTACCCTCCTTAATCCCCTTTTAATCAAATGAATTAAATAAATATTACATTTATTTAATTCCTCACATGTCATTTTCATCTAATCCTAATCTATCTCCTAATCTCTTCATTAAGGATGTGCACATGCCTAATCCTTGATTAGGATGTGTCACATCCTCCAACTTTTGCAAGTTGGCTTCTAATCCATATTAACCCCTAATTGTCCTCTAATTACTAATTAGTCAAACCTAATTAGTACCTTGGTCAACTCTCCCCATCCCCCAAGGAATTTTTAATTCCTTTTTATTCCCTAGAATCCCCTTTTCCCATGCATCTTCTAGAATCTTTGACTTGTCACATCAAGTCACATGTGACAAACTCCCACCTTGTGGGAACATTGTCTTATCCACTAGATTCTTCCAATCATTGTGAATTTAAAATTCACTTTTATTCACCCAAGATTCTTCCCATCTCCTAATGTACTTGCAAGGTACTTGTCCTTCCTCCACCTCATGTACCTTTTGGCCACCTCACTTACACCTCATCTCCTCTTAGCCACTTCACCATCCACATGTCAAGATGTGAGGGCTTGTGAGTTCTCAACTCACCTTAGCCCTTCATCTTGACCTTGTTGGGTGAATCTCAACCGTTGAATTCTCTAGAGAATTCAAGTTCTCCTATAAATACCCCCTCCTCAAGGGCATTTTCAACACTTTCATTTTGAGCAACCTTATGCTACCAATTTGCATTTGCTATCATTTAGTCATCTATTTCAATCATTTTGCATAAGTTGATCTTGCATTTAGTCACTCAAGAAGCCATCTAAGGAGCACACAAAGTCATCCAAATCAAGGGCCAACCAAGGAGTCTTCAACAGCAAGGGAGGTATAACTATTTGCATTTACTTCATCTATCTTCCTTCTTGTTTTATCACTCTTTAGGCTAATCATTGAAGTGTTCTTGGTATATTATCATTTGCATTTTTAGTTATTTTGCACAT
>VDFB02081277.1:0-20229 GCA_007258455.2 Sequoia sempervirens
TGCTTGCATCATGACTGTCCTTGTTTTCCCTATTGACATTGGCCTGAATGCTGCATTGGGAGGCCTGCAGCTGATTATTTTGATTCCTTAGCATTTCTATGGACATCTTCTTGATCATTTCCATTAGTTCATCAAGCTGATCCTTCTCAGCACTGCTAGGCTGTGAGGTTTGATTTTGAAGAAAAATTGGTTGTGTCGCTGGTTGGTTTTGTTGTGTTGGTGGGAATTCTAGCCCTTGTAGGTACAATGGTGCTTGGGGCTATTGAGAATATATTTATTGTTTTTGTGGAGCTTAGGGATAGGCTTTCTACTATTGGGATTGCAAATATTGAGGTGTGGGAGGCGCTTGGTTTATTGGCTGCCCTAGATGTGGCACTATGGGCAGCTGCGAAACCTGGTTCATGAGAGGTGTCTATGTGTGAATGCTTGATTGAGCCCTTGAACCTGCATTGGATGAGCTACTAGACCCAAAGAAGGCAGCGAACCAGAGATTTTCTGCCCCAAATTGGTGCTTGCTATGACTGCCTCTGAGTAGGCATCTACCAACCTAGTGGGTGGTGGGCGCATTTTTTTTTACCAATGTGGCAGTGAGTTTTTCTAAGGTTGCATAATAGACTGGAAAGGAAGCAACATCATTGAGTACATATGGAGTTTTTAGCCTCATATATGCATAATGAAATCAATCATTAAAAGATATGATCAACTCATTGATCCCCCTTCAAATGGACATGAACTATCGGTATAGCTTCAAAGGGCTAATTGGAATCTTGTATTTCTGCAAGAAAGCATTCATCAATAGGTCCCATAAAGTAATGGACCCCCTTGGTAGGTTAATCTACCAATAGAATGCTTCTTCTCCCAAGGAATAAGGAAAGAGTCAACATGCCACATCTTCATGGTCAATCTATATATCTTTGATCACTATTTGGAATATCTGGATGTGTTCTTCAGCTATCCTCTATAGATCCCTAGGATTAAACTTTGTGCAAATTCTTTCAAGATTCTTAGGCATGTCATGGTAATCATTGAAGTGCAAAGGAGAGGGGTTTTTCCTAGCCAATCCATGAGGGGAGGCAGAGGTAGTACTTGTTGTTGGGGAAAAATAACTTGGGGTTGCAAAAGGGTGGGGGTAGGAGCTATGCCTTGGCTATGGGAGGGATGAGGTTGGAAGGCAGTTTGAGATGGTCAAATGGAGGGGGTGGGAGTGGATGAAGAAATATGAGGGTGGTGTGAGTCAAAGGTGGAAGGAGGTGAAGTTGGAAGAGAAGTGGATGGAATGGATGAGGAGGAAGGAGCTACATCTCCTCCTTTGGTATTCTTAGCCCTTGTAGGGGGCTATAACTCTTGAGACTCCCCTTTGTTTGAAGTAGATCTCAAGACTCTATGAAACCTTTCAGGGGAGAACGAACCAATTCGATCTAGCTTAAATCAAAAGTTCCCTCCTTGTAGCCCTAGTTTTGTTCATGGTTGTTTTATACACTTCTCAACATAGGCAATTCATAGGTACATCACCTCTCTTGAAAGAAAATCTCCAACAACAAGTTGCTAAAAATCACCCCAAGGTCTCTCAAGTGTCAGGTCATGAATCACTTGTTTTCAGTGTGATTTTGGTGGTAATCACAGGGAAGCCTTACATGAGCCAAGATGGAGGGGAATTGGTTCTTCAAATGGAGTTCTTGAGGTATGAAATCAATATGCAATTGTTGTAGGTTCAAAAAGTGGTCTTGAACTCCTATTTCAACTTTATATTTGGCTTTACAATGTTCAATGAACCTTGTTCAAAGTCACTATTTAAAAAAAGGGTCAAAAGGGTAGGGAAGATTAGAAGTTCCTAGACCTAAAACTAGAAATGAACAGTGATAATGGAGGACCCTACTGTGGACAACCTTCCCAAAACTAAGTTCCACTTAACCAGATTACTTCACAGTCTCATGAAACTAGTGCAATCTTCTAAGGACTGCAGATTTTCAACAAATCATTCACCATAAAATATGAACAAGAGATAGAAGTTCAGTGCATCACTCAATTTAGGTTTAGAAAAACTTTACATAGCTATTTATCATCACCAAACAACAAAAAGTATGGACAAGGAAGGTTTCCAACACACAATATAATTCTTCAATGCCAATGAAGAACATTAACCAAATCACTAATTACATATAAACTCATAAACAACAAAGTAAATCCATTCAAATTCATTAAATATGAGAGAAGAATCATGAAATATGAAGTTTGAACTCAAGAATCCACCAAAAATCAATGAATTTCTATTAAAATTCTAGTAGAATTTCTTTACAACTCAAATCTCTCTTGAAAATGAGAGGAGACCCCCTATTTATAGTGTCCCAAAAGCAAAATGAATGACCAAGATTTAATCTCATTGTGTGGCCAAGATTCACTACAAATTAGGGTTTCACCTACCCCCAAATATTTTACAATATAAAAATACATTTTGTCTTCTAGCCTATTTTGTCCTTTTGTGACCAGCATTGTAGCTCTTTTATCTTTTAGTAGATTTCCTTTTTGCTATAGCTACACTATGAGGAATTCATCATCAATAATTGGATTTCCTTCATTCTTCTTTATGGTGGCATGCTCCACGAATTTTCCCATCAGAATTTGAATCTTATCTTGTTGAACGATCTCAGATTGGAGGATTAGGAAATGAATCTTCTTGGAGCAGTTGGCCACTTCCTCCACATTCTTTGTATACCTTGGGGAAGCCTTCACTATTTTTTCTAACAAAAAAATGCCTTGGAGGCAAAATCCATAAAGAGCAGAGACAAGTCATCTATGGCACCCTCTTCTATCTTATGGAAGTTTTCTTTGATTTTCTTTGCTTTCAACTCTTCCATAGACATATCTTGATCAATCATCAGCTTGATATAGTCTTCGTTGTCTACTTGTTGTTCTTTTACCTATTCAAGATCGAGCTCGATCTCATTTAACACCTTTTCCAACACCTTGCCTCGATGATCAAGTGTTATTTTCCATGTTTTGACCAACCAATGGTCATCTTTGGTGATACCAAACTCCTTTTCCCAGGCACTCTCTAACATCTTGAGAATAGCCTCAATCTTTGGATTAGTAACTCTGTAGAACTCAGGGTAGCACTGAAACATTTTCTTCATATCTTCCAATTGTTGTTGCATGAGCCTAAACTTGTCAGTCATTTTGATGGCTTGTCCCAAGCCCATATCATCGTTGTATATTTCTCATCAGAGCCATTCCTCGATTTCCTTTGTCCAATTCTTCCTATTTTCCAATGTGTCGATATGTTCATTAGATAGTAGCTAGGGTGGTGTTGTCGATGTGGTGGGGAGCTCATCAGCTAATGACCATTATTGAATATAGGTTGTCAGGTCGACCACTTGTTCCTTTAGTTCCTCCTTAGAGATCTTATCTTTATGCATTTGATGCATAATGGTGGCAACAGAACCTTGGAGTTGGTCAATTTTCTATTCCATGAAGCTTGTCCCTATATCAATGGTGGAGATGTTGTAGCTGATCCCTTCTTCTCCCACTACCGAAGTAGCTATCTTTACAGTCTTAGATCCTTATGCATCATTTGTAAGATGGGATCTAACCTTCGGTTTCTTTTATTTTCTCAAACATATATGTGCTCGGGCCAAGATGGCCTTGAGTCTCACCTTTGGATCTCTCAGGGTTGGGGTTTTCTTCTCTTGCTGCTTCTCAAGCCGTTTAGGCATCTAAGAGCCCTCCTTTGGTGATTCATGATCACCTTCTTCTTCATGGGTATGTTTGATTTCAATTTCTTTATTCCTTGGAGCCTCTTGCTCTATCTTTGCTTCTTCTTCTTCATCTGAATCTTGGATGAATACTGTTTCTTTCTCTAGGGACCTCGTGGATGTGTATTCTTTGGGAATTTCTTCCCTTTCAAAGGTCTTTTCTTTTCTTCCTCTTGTTGCCCATGTTCTTCAGGGTGTTCCATGGCTGGGCTTTTTCTTGTTTCAACCTCTTTTTCAGGTTTATCTTCTTCTTTATTTTCTTCTTCCTCATATAGAGGATGAATTTCTTCACCATGCTTGGGGCACTCCTCCCGTTCCCCAGTTGGAGGCTCAATGTTCACCTCCATTTCATCGTCTGATTCCTTTTCTTCTTCTAGAGGTTGCTTCTCTACTTCCTCTCTGATTTCTCTGAGCTATTTAGCAAATTCTTCTTCAAGCTCTTGGTTAGAGATCTTAATGATGTATTTGGTGCCAACATCTTCCTCATCTCCCTTAGAGGATTCTGATTCTTTATCCTCATGCACTACCTTTTCAATGGTCAGTTTCTAATGCTCAAGATGCTCATGATATTCATCAGCTTCTTCCTCCAATTCTTTGGTTGCTTCTCTTGTTTGTCTCTCCAACTCCTTGAAGGCTTGCATAGTTGCCTCCATTGTTGGTGGTTTACAAAGAGGGGGCACTGGGAGACCAGCAACTACCTATGCCAAGGTGGCTTGCACTGTAGGATCCAACAACACCCTAGAAAGCTTTGTTGGGATGTTTCGCATATGTCAAGCAAGATCTTCCAACAGGGAGATGGCAGGTATTGTCATTGTGGTAGCCAAAGTAAGGCTTGTGGATGGAGACATGGAGGAGGAAGAAGGTGAAGCGGTATTAGCAAAAGAGTTTATTACCATTACTTGTGTAGTAGGTGGGGTGGAAGCAAGGTGGACTGATATATTCATCGTGGGTGGAGAGGAGGAAATTACCACCTAGGAGGTAAGCAAAGGAGTAACTGTGGTGGAAAAAATACTGGCAGTAAGGGTGGAGGCGGTAGGCGATGACTTTCACTGCTTAATTTCTCGTTCGTCCCCCTCATGAAGCAGGTCCCCTTCAATGGTGGGCATCTCTCTGAATCCACCCATCTTCTATTTCTTGGAAGGTTCACCTTCCGATGCTTTCCTTGAGTATACCTTGTGCTTAGGATGACATTCAACCATCTCCTTTCTCTTCTTCAACTGGGTTGCTGGTGGAGATGAAGTTTCTCCAGATGGAGCAATAGCAGTTGCAACCAAAATCCTACTTTTGGTTTCATCTTTGAGCTCACCATATGTTAAAGTGGCTCCTTGTCTCTTTATTGAGAAATTTTCTCATCAATCCATTATCTTGTCCTTGCTTCTATAGGTTTCATCAAAAGATCAAGGTCATTGACCTCTTCCTCATTCCAATCAATTAGGGGCAATGGTAGATTGGCAATTGCATCTTACCGAGGATCAACCACTGTATTTTCATCCTCCATAATTTGGTTTGGCATAGGAAAAATTTTGATCATTTTAACAAAGTACGTTGTCATGCACATGTAGTTCCCCATTTACACTTCTTTTTCGTCCCTGCAATTTCCCCAAAAGTCCTCAACATTGTGTACATGGGTGTATTCTACCCCGACCATCTTCTCAAGTTTTCCATATGGATCCATTTGTGATCAGGAAAAGTGGAGTTCTAAATTATACGCAACAAGTTCCTTCTTAGAATAATCTACACACTGGTATGTAGGAAGTGAATACATGCCCTGATCGAAGGTAAGGAGATAAGGAATCCCAACCCTATGCTTTTCACTCAAAAATGAGTGAGCACACTACAATTGTCTTGAAAGCTTATGAAGGACCATTCGGTCATTTGGATATTGAGGCAACTTGAATGGCTTCTCTAAGAATCCCTTGACTCAGATGCAGGTAAACTTGGGAAACTAGATGAATAGAAAACCAAGCTAGTGGATGAAGGCATTGGCACTGTGTGAAACTCTCCTATCAAAATGACCTCTGAGCAATCTAACAATATGAGCGATGAAGGCATCATTGACCCTATAGCAGTCCTTCTTGAAGTTCTTGTATTGGAGCTGAGGATTTTTATCATATACTTTTAGCTCCCTCCATAGAGTTTAGCTTGGCACCACAAATAAGCCTCTATATTGTACCAAGTCAGCCAACAGATAGACAAGGTATGATGTCATGTAAAACTGCAAGGTCCTTTTTACTGCTACAAATTGTTCATGCAAGCAATGGTTGATCATTTTATCCCAATACAACCTATTCTTTCCTTGGAGGATTTCTTCTACAAAGTACAACATCCAATCTTGGAAAAAGGCTATAGCTGGAAGGCCCATAACCCTACTCAGTAAGGTTATCAAATCATTGTAATCCTTGTAGAAGTCACTTTGGAAGAGTTCTTGGGGCACCTTGTTTGCATTTCCCCTCTTCTCCTTGAGCCAGTATTGATTAATAAGTTTATTGCATTTGAGGGGGTTTGTATCCCATGTGCTCTTAGCATATTCCTTTGTGGTCTCTTCCATTTATTTGAAGGTAGGGATGTGGAAGGTTTTCCTTATTGATTTGGCAGAAAAATCAGCTAGCACATTACAATCCCTGTCTAAAATCCTTCTGGTATTCTCTTGATATACCTCCTTGTAGGCCATTACAAGCTCGATGGAAATGAGGGCAGGTGGGAAACCAGTAGCTTTGGCCAACCCACTCTTTCTAATATTCCTTGCATTATCCATGGTTGGGTTAATAATGACCCTTCGTCAGAATTCATCAATGTCAATGTGTCCCAGATTTGTGTCTGAGATCTCCTTCCAATATGTGGTAATTCTTGAGTTAAGAGGCTCCTCATGGAACTTGTAATCTTCTTTTCCTCTAGGTACCTTGGAAGCTTTCTTACCCTTTTCTTTCTCCATGGGTGCCTCTGATGGTCTTGCAGTTGTTTCCATATATCCTACAATCAAAGGTAGTAGCAAACACATTCAAGCATAAAATAGGAAGAATGTTAGCCAAAATCCAACAAAAACAATGTTAGATCAGATAGGTCATCATTTACGGGTCCTAAGATCTCTTATAGATCATCATCGACCTCTTTCTAGAGGGAGTTATGACAATGCGGGCCTAGGGGTGCGGACTTCCTTGGGCTGGTAGCCGTTTTGGAGGTAGTTATGAATAGATGACAATTAGTGCACGGTGGCCCGCAGGTCTCAACCCACATCAAGATTTGATTGTTAGGTGGGTTCCATTGAGGAGGTCAGACAATTTTAGCCCATGGTTCAAGCTCACTTTAAAGTTTTGAAGGCATTAAGATGATCTTTTAGTCATGCGGGCCCAAGGAAGGTAGAAGTAGGAGGTGGTTTGGCCATTTGAGGCTCCACTGTTTAAAATGACACTGGCAAGGTGACGTCCCACAAGTGGCGTTATGCCATGTAGGACCCACAACCTTGACAGACAACATCATGATCAACTTGAAGTTCAATCTATTGTGGGTTAGAGGGTTTGGGAAGACATTAGATGTCGACCATTTATAATGTTAGGGACAAGACGGAGGTTCGTGTGGAGTGGCCCACACCATCGGGTCCAATTAGGCATTATTCATTTGTTTTCTAACAGTCCAGAGGAAACAAGGTTGGGTCCTGCTTAGTAGACCAAAAGGAGTCGATGTCTGATTGGGAATGGTGAGAGTGGAATGAAATCCCATGAACGACTGCCCACAAGGAATAGTCTTCCTAAGGCTTGGTACTTCATGATTTTCACATTTTGAATCCAGAATGACATGGGAGGCTCGAGCCCCAAGGGGAAGAAGGCCAGTCACCAAGGGTCGTTTAGGAAGGAGAACTCACCACAACCAGCTTGTAGATAGAAGTCTGCAAGGAGAGTTTTTCAAAGAGGGAAACACTTAGTCATTTAAAACGTAAAGGAAAATAGATGAAAACGACGAGGTTAGGACCCACTTGCCAAGGAGGAATCAAGGTTTTTCCTTTTGGATAGTTGTTATGTCGTCGGCGAAAAGGATGCAGAAACCTGCATGGCCAAACCCACACAAGGTAAGTTAATCTCACTATAACCATGAGGGCGGTGAAGGTTGAGGGGCCTGATGGATGGACATATGATTTATGAAGGCCATTGTGAAATGGAGAATCTTGGATAGAATCCTGTAGATGGAAGTCCGCAAGGACGAGTCCATGACGACAACAAACATAGGCATTTTCAACGTGATTGGGCTCGATTAGAAATCAATGAATTGGGGCCCGACTAATGGATGGAAGTCACTGCCTCGCCATTTGAAGTGATTGTTTGAATGACAACAGAGGCAAGATAGAGGTATGCATAGCTGGACCCGATGAGATAAGAGGCCACTTGTTCAAAGTTTTTTTTGCTCAAGTTTACCTAGGGGCAACAAAGTATGGATGTCTCTCCACAAAGGCGGGCCTGCGGGGGATATCCGTTGTCTAGAAGTTTTGACATTTTAAGGAATGGGAATGGCAACAAGTGCTTTGCGGGCCCACAAGTCATGAAATCCCTAGTTGAAGAATGGTCGCGAGAGGACGAGGTTTTGCAGGCATCATGTGTGTGATTCTCAAGGGATTTTAAAATTCTAAAAGGTGGATTTTGACTGCCATAGCTTTGTCTAGCTAATTCCTAAGTCTTCCTTCTTTAGATTTTGAAAATTTTTATAGAAATTGAAGAAAACTCACAACAACAAATAGTGATGGAGAACCAACTTGGAAAACTTGACGGAAATAATGAGGAGAATGCAAGCGAAGTCCTTAGATTAATGAAGGCACTCAATGAGAACCATGGTGACAAGCTCTAATAGACTCTTGAAACTCCTAACGGTGAAAATGACAGGTCGAATGAGCTATTTATAAAATTTTGAGCATTTAATGCAAGACATTAATGCAGGCATAGTGTTGGCTACGGTTGATGGTTGTGCATTTCAAAAAGGGTGGCAGGAACAACAAAGTCTACAGAGTGGATAACTCCCTGGATTTGGCCATTTCAAACGTTAGTAAAAAGATTGGAAATGAAGGTTGTGGGTCCTGTGGGGTGGGTGAATGGACCGGCCCGACCATCGTAAGGATGGAAAAACCTTAGCAAAATTTTGCGTTAGGAAACCCATGAGGGTAGACCTGCATTTCCCCAAGGACGACAGTTTCAAAGCATTAAGGAAAATAGTTAGGGAAATATTGCAAAGGCTTAAGGCCTTGAAAATTTGAGGGTAGAAAAATTTGGTTAATTCAAGATGATTCTTCTAAGATTCCTTGACCACTTAGGACTCGACAATAGGGGACACACAAAATGAGGCGATGAAAAAAGTGACTCGGCAAAGAGAAAAGAGAGAGGGTCCTCATTCTAAATGGGGCGTGTGTGCTATAGGCACAAAAAATGGCAACTCTGTTGGGGAATGCTCCTGAGCATACTAAGGATAAATGCTCATTTAGAACATAGGATCTCTAGTTTCATAGACAAGGGGTTAGTTTCCAAAAGTGAACTAAGGGGCTTGAAGGAGAAAAATATCCTTAACTGAATCTGATCATGAGGCGTCTCAGAAGTGTGTGTGTATAATGAATTCATTCCCTCTCCTTGGAGACTATGACCAATGACTACTAATTAGACTAAACAAGCTACATGAATCATCTGACTCCAAAAGTAACCTGGACATTGCCCTATTGCTAGATAGGCATCCATAGCCCTGATGTAGTTTTCACTGCAATCCCATAAACATTTCTCTACTATCAGCTGGGCATCCATAGCCCCAGTAGAGTTGTCTGTACACCCACACAGTTGCCTAATTTTTACATTTTCTTTCTTTCTGCTATTATATTCAACCTTCTACTTTTTGCTCAATTGTGTAAACATTGAAGCTCATCGTGAGTTTGGAATCATAATGGTCACTAGATCAGACTTAAGATTTTTCACTTGTCTTGCCCTCCTATCAGCCATTGTATAGTTCCTCAGAGACAATTAGTGTGCATTTCGTGCATGATTTGAGATGAGTGTGAAAGGATTCACTAAAGGGTCAGGTTTTAGGTCAAGTTAGAGCTCAACTGAGGAAACTTTCCCACAGAAGTAATCAAAGACTAATGGTTAAGAGCGAATATTTATCCAAAGAACACAAAGAGCAGATAGCAAAGTGAACCATTTGTTGAATGAGCACAACCACTACATCAGGAATGAATAGACACTTCTAGCAAAACAAAACCGCCAGGAAACAAACAAAACTGGAAGCAACATGAAACAACAAAGAAAAATAAACCCAAAGCAACCAAAGGGAACCTATATATAGTTATTTACAATGATCAAGCTCAAAAGAGCTTAAGTGAGGAAATAATGCTTAAGGTGCTACCCATTTATAGGCAACAAGACATCTTCACTAGTTAAGGTCTTTAGGTAGAAAGCATTATCAATAAGGATTTCAACAATTTGAAAGGGGCCAAGCTAGAGTTTGTAAAAAAATTTATGTCCCCCTTTCTTCTCATGGGCCTTGTCCTAGCATAGGACCAAATCAGTGATTCTAAAGGCCTTGACTTTGGCTCATCGATCGAACCATATTTTGACCATGCCCTGATGTTTGAAAAAAATTTCAATGGCTTGATCATGCACTTCTTCTTCTAGGTGTAGTGATTTAGCTAAACAGGCTTCTCATCGATCCCCTTCTTCATAAAAAGTGTTGATAAACTGGAGGGTTGGGATCTTGAGGTGAATAGGGAACATAGGCTCTAAGCCATAAACAAGGTGAAATAGGGAATCACCCAAGGAGGCCTTCTGATGTGGGGAATCTTCCCAAAGGGAAAAGTGAAGCTAGGTATATTGGTCTTTGGGATTCCTATTGAGCAATTTTTTTATTATGGTGATGAGGTTCTTGTTTGTAGATTCTGCTAGGTCATTACCTTGAGGATAGTAGTTGGATGAAAACTTAAGGGAAATAGCATAGTCAAAGGTCCAACTAGCTAATTTAAGTGAAGAAAAGGTAGGGCCATTATCATAAACTAAGGTATATGGGCAACCGAAGCGATTTAAAATGAAACTTTCAAGAAAGTCAGTAACTATTTTTGTGGTGCATTGTCTACATGCAATAACTTTTGTCCATCTAGTATAGTAATAGAAGGAAGTTAGAATGTACCTATGACCCACAAAAGATGGTAGGCTTACTGAACCAATGAAGTCAAGACCCCATTGTGTGAACAGTCTCACCTCCTAGACTAGTTGCAGTGGGATAGCAACATTCCTCTCTCTGGTTGTGGCGGTCTGGAAGACATGGCATGTACGAACATGATTATACACATCTTTGAAAATAATCAGCCCATAGTAACCTTCTCATAGGATTTGATGTGTGGTTGAAGGGCTAGATCCATGACCTATGCCAAATTTATCATGAAATTCTTTTAGAACCTACACTACTTCCTCCTTTTCAAGGCATCTGAGGTAGACACCCTCATGATTTTTCTTATAAATTATAGACCCTCGTAGCATATAGCTGCTACTTTTGAGTCTAAGAGCATGCTTTTGGACCCCTTGTAGATTAGGTGGGAACTTGTTGTTTAGCAGGTAGTAGATAATATCATCATACCACTCCTTGGGAGAGACATCTTCTAGCTGATATTGCTGGACCGTGAGCTCTAAACCTACTTCAACCATTATCTCAGCTATTGTTCTTGTAAGAGCCTATCCTCCCACTAAGTTCATCAGCTGAATTTCCATGTCATATTCTTGTAGTAGGGTGACCTATTTTTCTCTTCTTTCTCCTGACTCATTCTGCATCAATAATGTTTTCATGGTTGGGTCAGGGACAATGGTGAACACCTTGTTCCATAGGATGTAGTGCCTGAATATTTTAACTCCTTTAACTAGAGCATACACCTACTTTTATATGTTATGATACATTAGTTCAACATCTTTTAAGGGAGCACTCATGAAGGCAATCAAGTTCTCACTTCCTTCATCGTCCTTTTGTATCAAAATGATGGAACATGAGTGATCTGAAGCAAATGAGTATATGTAGAATGGCTTCAGGTAATTAGGACTAACTAGCACAGGTGCTTCAGCAATAGCTTTCTTAATTTCCTCAAATCCCTGCTTTTCCTTTGGAGTCCACTCAATTTGGCATCGTTCTTTAACATGGTGTTGAGTGGCTTGACAATTTCAACAGAGCCTGTAATGAATTTCCTAACAAAATTTAATATTTTGAAGAAATATTTCATCTCTTTCTTGCTGCCTAGCAACTGGATCTTCAAGAGGGACTAGATATGCTTGGGGTCTATGGATATTCCTCTTTTTGAAATTATGTGCCCGAGCAGCTTCCCTTTTTTTACTCTGAAGATGCATTTCTTTCAATTAAGCGAGATCCTAAATTCTCTACATTTCTGAAAATATTTACATAGATCAGAGATGTGATCACCCTGTTTCTTGGAGAACACCGTAAGATCATCCATGTAGATGATGATATACTTTCCAATCATATCTTTAAACGCAATATCCATAGCACGCTGAAAAGTGGCTCTGATGTTGATGAGTCCAAAGGGCATTCTCTTGTAAACATAAGTTCCCCACTTGGTGATGAACGCCATCTTATGCCGATCCTCATACTTTACCATCACTTGATTATATCAAAAATACCCATCCAAGAAGGACATCATTTGTGAGCCATTCATGATCTGCAATACCTTGTCCAATTAGGGCACTGGATAATTGTCCTTTTTTAGTTGGTAGGTGCATGAAGTTGGGTACCAATTTTCTAGCCACTTTTGAATTTTTTTTTACAAAACGTGCTCGCGTTATAACATGCTCGCATTATTTCGCATTAAAAAAATGAAAAAAGTGAAATTATTTGCCTTGGAATACTAACCCAAAGGCTTGGAGGGAATTCCCAACAAGGCCAAAGACGTGTTTTTGCAAATTCTACAATTTTTCACATAATTAGGTCCGTGCTCACCATCAAGATTGCATCTAGTTCAATATCGACAAAATCGAAAACATGGGTAATGTTAGGTTCTCTCTTAGCTATCCAACGATGTATTTTTTTTCACTTTTTAACAATATTAAGCCTTTGTCCATAATATTCCTTTTGTTTGTATGTCTTTTTTTTTCCAAAAGCGGTGTTTAGTGTTACATTATAAATTATTTGTTCATCGAAATTTCAAACAAATTACATTTTAGAAACTAGACTCCATTCTACAAATTTTAAAAAAAAAAATCAATTACTTTCCAAAATTTGTAGGGGGAGCACAGCCAAAATTTTATTTTTTTAAGAAGTTCCCACTTACAAAATTAGTAAAAAATAAAATATTCATTAAAAATTGAAAAAAATTGTGCATCAACTAGATGTTTTAGGCGCTTCTTTATACAAAAAGTTCATTGTGCTGAGTGGGCACAAGGATTTCCATGTCATGTTTTTCTGATAAAACAACTTTTTCAATTGTGTACATCCCTCTTGAACCCTTAATCTCAACCATTTTCAAAATAAATTGAAGTTTTAGAAAGTGAACTCGAGGAGAACTTGATCTTGTTTTGTTCCATCTCAAAATTTTGAGTGTAACTATCCTCAATTTCATGTCCAAGGTCAACATTTCTTGATTTCAGAAAAAAAGTGGCCAATTAAGCCCCCCTTTTGGGAACCATCTTGGTGCACACTTACCGCTTTGTTCAGGTTGTAGAAGTCCACACACAAGCTAATTTCTCTATTCTTTTTCCTAACTGGGACCAAATTAGCGACCCATGTGGAGTGCCTGACTGGAAATATGGTTCGGGCTAAAAGCATTGCACTTCCTTGTAATCGATGGGCTCTAAAAAGGCATTTCTGGGACACTGCCTTTTTCAGAATGGTCACACATTTGGCTTAAGAGGGATTGTGTGTGTAATGATGGAGGTGTTATAAGTTTTCAAATATTCATAAATCCATACAACTACATCATGATACTTTTGCAAAGCATCAATTATCCCTTTCTTTTCTTTTGGTGTACACACCTTGCCAACGAACACATTCTTAACTTCCTCAACTATCCTGAGGTTGTGAGTGTCAAATTGATTATTGATAGAATCTTTCTTTGCTTGTTGGTCTTGATCCCATATCTAATCCAAGTCAAATATGCATTCAACATGGACCATGCCTCTTGGAATGGTGTTTGTTTTGAGGTTGATGACCCCTTTTATATCTAATTTAGATTCCTCAGGCTCTTCTTCATCAATTATTTGGGTCGTAAACACATTAGAACTAGTGATGAAATGTAAGATGTGCTTGTCATTATTGAAAACCTGAAAGTGAGTGACATTATCAGGCACAGAAGGGCTAGAGGTAAGATCAATAGTGAACTTATTGAGACCTGATAGTGCCAAGGGCTGGAGAGTGTTGGCTACCAACTCCAAATCACCAAAGACTTGAAACATCTGAACCTTCTTTCTCAAAGCCATTAAAAGATATGATTACTTCATTCTACCTTTCTTTATTTGTGCAATAAAATTGACCTATAGTAGGTGAAATGGGTCTTACACAGCAAGGTTGATTAGAGTCAATCAGCTCTACTCCCTATTTGGATTTGGATCCATCAAAGCATAACATCCAAAATTTGGAGGGTTTTTAACTCTTGGGCCAATCAGACATTCATTTTCCTTTGGTTGCATGCCTGCATCTATGTTCTTAGGGGTGAGAAATGACTCAACATAGTTGGTGGCAGGCTATCCCATTAGTAGTTCCTTTTGAGATGCTACTTGTCCTTTGGTATGCTCTACTACTTTTTGACACAAGCAACACACAAATTATGAATGGGCTGCATTGTGCACTCTACAACAATTAGGCAATAAAAGTTCTTGGAAATCATTCGTACCCCAACTTTGAAGCTGATCTTGTATACACTTTTCCATAAGTCACGAAATCCATTTAGCGATTCATTCCATCTTCATAAAGATTCCTCTTTCGTGGTCGATTCAACCATCATTTTAGTGCTCTTGGTGTATAGGCCAAGTTTTCCAAGGCTGCTGTACTAGAAAGACTTCTTTAGTCATCTCTTCTCCTTGTTACTCCAACTCTTCATGATACACCATAGGGGAATAGTTACCCAATTCTATTTTAACAAACAACACCTCATTTGTGTTGTTGTACTTAGTGATCTTGAATTTTTTGTGGGGCTCTTAGTCTATGCAGATTTGATTGAGTAGCCTCTCCATGGTAGCCACATATGAGAGTGATTTTTCGCAGCATACCCATTTATTATTCTAGTGAAGTCTCATCCTAGTATGATCCCATAGGTGTCAGGAATGCCTACTACCTAAATATCAATAACCTGCTACACCCTCTGGTCTGTGGCAATTTGCATTGGGATTCAGTTAATTTCACTCACTATGTTGACCTATGTTTTGTCCAATTGAGTTGCCTTCCTTTTGGAAGGAGTGGGTACTATTCCTAACACATTGAAAACAGCTAGGGGAATGACATTGGCTAATGCCCCTAAGAGGTAGTTATGCAAGTTCTTCCCAAATATCTTGATGGTGGTAAGAAAGGGCAACATTTCCAAATTTCCTTGGAAAAGGCCCATAGGTGTGTCCACTTGGGCTACCTGAGCTTTGTTTTTATCACTGTCCTTATCCTTAGCCTAGATTGAATTCTATTCTTTGGAGTTATGATTGTTACTTTGATTAGGTTCCTTCATTGGTTGTGTACCCATTTTCTAGTTTGAAGGTTGATCTGCCCTTCTCCCATGGATTTGTTGGATCATAGGCTCACTATAAGGGTCTCAAAATGAGATGATTTTGGCGGGAACCTCTTGGGAAGCCTTCGAGGAAGGATTTCCATTTAGAAAAAGGCATTCCTAACTATAGGAACTTTGAGTAAGTCAAAGGTAGACATGCTGATTTTAACTTTTAAAATTCTTTGGCAACATACTCACCCATTTGTTCAACTTCTTCATCAAAAGATGGGCTTTGGGAATAGCTAGTGGGTTGAACTTGCATTGGGTTTGGGTTTTTTTGTGGCGGATTTGGTTGCCTATTCTTGTTGAGGTACTAAGTGGGCACATGAGGATACCTTGGATTATTACTCGTATTAGGGTTGAGTGGGGTATTAAAGTTGTTTGGTGGAGTTAAAGTCATGAAAGGTCCACCTGCTTGCCTATTCCTAAGGTAATAGGGAGTCACTCTTTGATTAAACATGTGGACCTCATCTATAGGCGGCTCCTCCTTATCTATCAGACCATTTTCTACTGAAGCAAAAAGTTAAGATAAGGTTTCCTCATTGCTTAGCTCTTGGGATTCTTCATCTTTCATGGGGCATCCTCGCTTTCTAGTGCATTGATTTCACTTTTTGGCAATGACACCTAGTTGAACATGAGCACAGAAGAGTCGTAAGGCTCTGATGGGACTAGGTATTGGCATCTAGCATTTTCCACTGTGTTCTAAACCTCAACTTGGAATATCTCTGCAATGGTGAGGAACTTAGGGCAATCCAATTCAAAGTGCCTATTCATTTTGTGAATCCAACACCATCTAGACAAAGTTGTGTCAATGAGGTACACCCTACTAGTTGTCTTTTCTATACCAGTAGGCTAATTGAGAGGAGTAGGAATTCCTCCATTATTTGGGCTCATATTCCATGTCCTATTTTATCTTTGGGATGACCTCTCAAAATTCTGGTTGGAGCTTTATCCTCTTTCCTAATTCTACGCTAACGAGGTGCCTTCATCACGGATGTCCCTTTTTTCCCTATTGAGGTTGGCCTAAATGTTGCGTTGGGAGGCCTACAACTAATTATTCTTATTCCCTAGATGTGCCATTTCCATGGAAATCTTCTTGATCATTTCTGTTAGCTCATCAAGCCGATCCTTCTCCATGTTGCTAGGCTGTAAAGTTTGATTTTGAAGAAAAAATGGTTGTGCTGCTGGCTGGTTTTGTTGTGCTTGTGGGAATTCTAGCCCTTGCAGGTACAATTGTGTCTAGTGTTACTAAGAATATATTTGCTACTAGTGCAGAGCCTAGGGATAGGCCTGGTTCTATTGGGATTGAAAATATTGAGGTGCAGGAGGTGCCTGGTTCATTGGTTGCCCTAAATGTGGCACTATGGGCAGTAGTGGAACCTTGTTCATGAGAGGCATTTGATGTACAAATTCTTGATTCATCCCTTGAACCTACATTGGATGAGCTACTAGACCTAAAGAAGGTAGTAGGCCAGAGATGTTCTACCCCAAATCAGTGTTTGCTATGACTTCCTCTAAGTAGACATCTACCAACCTAGTGGGTGGTGGGCATATTCTTTTTACCAAAGTGGTAGTGAGGTTGTCTAAGTCTACATAATAGACTGGCAAGGCAGCAACATCATTAAGTATGTATGGAGGTTGTAGCCTCATATATGCATGATGAAATTGATCATTAAAAGAGTTGATCAACTCATTGATGTCCCTTTGAATGGATATGAACTATCAGTATAGCTTCGAAGGGTTGATTGGAATCTTGTATTTCTGCAAGAAAGCATTCATCAATAGGTCCCATGAAGTAATGGAACCGCTTGGAAGGTTAATGTACCAATAGAATGCTTCTTCTCCCAAGGAATATGGAAAGAGTCGACATGCCACATCTTCATGGTCAATCTGCATATCTTTGATCATTTTTTGGAATATCTGGATGTGTTCTTCAGCTGTCCCCTACGGATCCCTAGGATTAAACTTTGTGCAAATGCTTTCAGGATTCTTAGGCATGTCATGGTAATCATTGAAGTGCAAAGGAGAGGGTTTTTTCCCCAGCCAAGCCATGAGGGGAGGTAGAGGTAGTACTTGCTGTTAGGAATAGTAACTTGGGGTTGCACAAGGGTAGGGATACGAGCTATGCCTTGGTTGTGGGAGGGATGAGGTTGGAAGGTAGTTTGAGATGGTTGAATGGAGGATTGGGAGTGGATGAAGAAAGATGAGGGTGGTGTGAGTCAAATGTGGAAGGAGGTGAAGATGGAAGAGAAGTGGATGGAATGGACGAGGAGGAAGGAGTTGTGTCTCCTCCTTTGGTATTCTTAGCCCTTGTAGGCAACTACAACTCTTGAAACTCCCATTTTTTTGAAATAGATCTCAAGACTCTATGAAACCTTTCAGGGGAGAACGAACCAATTTGATCTAGCTTAACTCAAAAGTTCCCTCCTTCTAGCCCTAGTTTTGTTGATGGGTGTTCTATGCACTTCTCAACACAAGCAATGCATAGGTGCATTACCCCTCTTGAAAGGAAATCTCCAACAACGAGTTGCTAAAAATCACCCCTAGGTCTCTCAGGTGTTAGGTCATGAATCACTTAGAATATCTCAATTGTTTTAAATGTGATTTTGCTAGTAAACATAGGGTGGCCTTACATGAGTCAAGATGGAGGGGATTTGGTTCTTCAAATGGAGTTCTTGAGGTAAGAAATCAGTATGCAATGTTGTTGGTTCAAACAACAATCTTGAACTCCTATTTCAGCTTCATATTTGGCTTTACAATGTGCAATGAACCTTGTTCAAAGTCACTATTAAAGAAAAAAGGGTCAAAAGGGCAGGGAAGAGAAGAAATTCCTAGACCTGAAACTAGAAATGAACAGTGATAATGGAGGACTCTACTGCCGATAGCATTCCCAAAACTAAGTTCCACTTAACTAGATTACTTCACAGTCTCATGAAACTAGTGCAATCTTCTAAGGAATACAGATTTTCAACCAATCATTCACCATAAAGCGTGAACAAGAGATAGAAGTTCAATGCAACATTCAATTTAGGTGTAGGCTAACTTTACATAGTTGTTTATCATCAACAAACAATAAAAAGTATGGACAAGGAAGGTTTCCAATATAGCAAAATTCTTCAATACCAATGAACAACATTAACAAACTCACTAATTACATATAAACTCAACAAAATCAAAGTAAATCCATTCAAATTCATTAACTATGAGAGAAGAATCATGAAACATGAAGTTGGAATTCAAGAATCCACCAAAAATCAATGAATTTCTATTAAAATTCTAGCAGCATGTCTTTACAACAACTCAACTCTCTCTTGAAAATGAGAGGAGACCCCCTATTTATAGTATCCCAAAAGAAAAATGAATGGCCAAGATTTAATCTCATTGTGTGGCCAAGATTCACTACAAATTAGGGTTTCACCTACCCTCAAATATTTTACAATATAAAAATACATTTTGTCTTCTATCCTATTTTTTCTTTTTGTGACCAGCAATGTACCTCTTTTGTCTTTGAGTAGATTTCCCTTTCACTGCAGCTACACAATGAGGAATTCATCATCAATAATTGGATTTCTTTCATTCTTCTTTATGGTGGCATACTCCAAAAATTTTCCCATCAGAATTTGAAGCTTATGTTTATCAATGATCTCAGATTGGAGGATTAGGAAATGAAACTTCTTGGAGTGGTTGGCCACTTCCTCCACATGCTTTGCATACCTTAGAGTAGCCTTCACTATTTGTTCTAACAAAGCAAATGCCCTGGAGGCAAAATCCATAAAGAGCGGAGACAAGTCATCAATGGAACCCTCTTCCATCTTCTTATGGAAGTTTTCTTTGATCTTCTCTGCATTCAACTCTTTAGTAGACATATCTTGATCGGTCATCAACTTGATATAGTCTTCATTTTTTGCTCGATGTTCTTTTGCCCATTTGAGATTGAGCTTGATCTCATGTAGCACCTTTTCCAACACCTCACCTCGATGATCAAGGGCTATTCTCCATGCTTCGACCAACCGGTGGTCATATTTGGTGATACCAAACTCCTTTTCCTAGGCTCTCTCTGACATCTTGAGGGTAGCCTCAATATTTGGATTAGTAACTCTATACAACTCAGGGTAGCATAAACACGTTTTCTTCATATCTTCCAATTGTTGTTTCTTGAGCCTAAACTTGTTAGTTATTCTGACGGCTTGTCCCAGGCCCATATCATCATTGTAGATTGCTCTTTAGAGCCATTCCTTGATTTCCTTTGTCCAATTCTTCCTATTTTCGAGTGTGTCAATATGTTCCTTAGATAGTAGCTAGGGTGGCATTGTCGATGTGGTAGGGAGCTCTTTGACTGATGACCATTGATGAATATAGGATGTCAAGTCTGCTACCTATGCCTTCAGTTCCTCCTTAGAGATCTTATTTTTATGCATTTGATGCACAATGGTGGCAACAAAACCTTGGAGTTGGTCCATTTTCTATTCCCTCAAGGCTATCCCTATATCAACAGTGGAGATGTTATAGCTGATCCCTTCTTCTCCCACTAACGGAGTAACTATCTTATAGTCTTGGATCTTGATGTGTCCATTGTCAGATGGGATCTGACCTTTAGTTTCTTTACCTTTCTCATACTTATTTGTGCTCAGTCCAAGATGGCCTCGAGTCTTTCCTTTGGATCTCTTGGGGTCTGGGTTTTCTTCTCTAGTTTCTTTTGAAGCCATTTAGGCATCTAAGACCCCTCCTTTGGTGATTCATGATCACCTTCTTCTTCTTGGGTATGTCTGATTTCCATTT
>VDFB02081278.1:0-10322 GCA_007258455.2 Sequoia sempervirens
TGTGCCTTGTATGCCTATTTGATTATATTTTAATTCTAAACTATACTTATCAGTGATATTTTATATTGTCATTGATGTAATTTATAAATGATGTTTGTTATTGGAACTAGTGATTGACTATATATAATGGGATGCGTACATTGTGATTTTATATTTTTGGACTATTATAATATTTTTGTTACTATATTTTTTATATGTGATTTTGATAGTGTTATCTAGTTCAACGTTTTGATTTTGATGATTATCACTTTATATATTTGTTTTATTTGGATCATGTGGCTTAAGGATGATTCTTAGTTGATGCAATTTACTGATAGTATTTTATTTGATATTATATTATGTTGGATTTTTATGTTTTTCTTTAATCATCTTGTATGTAGTAAGTATTCCAAACATTTTATTGAATGTGTAGGCATGCGTTTTTTCCCCTAATTATGGTTAATTCAAGATGGTTAGTTTAAGTAAATATGTTGTGTAAATCTCCACATCTAACTCAATTTGAGTTTCAATACATACATAGTGTATCCTTGTGAAACCATGATCCAAATTGATGTTCATTTCATATTCATGTGTTGCGAATTAACCTATAAAGTGTTTTGTTTACTTTTTTATTTAAATCTTAATTTTCTCTTGTATTTTATTAGTTCCACAATGCTTATTTTTGGGCATTTCAAATAATGTGTATGCTTGAGTTGAGTTAGTTGTTTGTATTACCTTCATGGAATGACCTTATACATTTTCAATATTGTGGATATTTGAAAAATGAATTAAGTTAAAAGATTAATTGGGTTAAATGCATTAGTTAATTTGAATAAATTAAATGTGTTAGTGATTTAAAAACAATTATGATATGCATTTGATAAAATATGTTAGTAATATTCCTAAAAATTACCTTTTTAGTGAAAATGGAGAAAAAGGAAATTTGGGGGTTTAATAGAGAATTTTGAATGAAAAGAAAAAAATGGTTTTATTTTACAATAGTTATTTTCCCTCTATTTTCTCTCTATTTTCTCTCTCTCTCTCTCTCTCTCCCCTTCTCTTCTTCTTGTGAGTTTGCATAATTGCATTGGAGGATTGGATTGTGATTTTTTTTAGATTTCTAAATTGGTGCATAAGAAGGATATTTGAAAGATTATTTTGTGTGTTGGGGGGAACAAAGAAGAATTCTCAAATTTATGTGTGTGAATTACATTGAAAAGGTAATTTTTTTCTCCTATTTGTTTTATGTAATTGATAGTTGGTTCATATTTTTACCATTCCTACACTAGGTGGTTTCATATGGTATTGTTCAAATTGATGTAGAAATATTGACATATATTTTATTTTTAGAAAAAATACTTTACTACCATTATATTGGATAAATTTCTCTGAAACCTCATGTGGTGTGAAAAGTTTTTTTTTTTTTCATCTTAGGAACATAAATATTGGATTTTAGAAACTTTAATTTTTTTAAATTAGAAAAAATTGAATATTTCTGGAGACACTTAAAAATGTCTTGAATGATATTACACATTTGAATTCGATATACTAACATCATTTCATCCTAAAATTCATCCTCTTTTCGCCTCTTTGATTAAATTAACCTAGTTATTTAATTAAATGCTTCATTTTCATCTATTGATCTAATTAATCTAATTAGGTTAATTCCTACTCTCTCACACTAACATCTCATCTAGTTTGATTAAATAATACAAATTATTTAATTTAAACCCCTCCCTTTATCTCTTCTCATTTAATTAAATGTCACTCACACCATTTCATTAAATAAATCAATTATTTAATGAATATCCTCACATTCCTCATCTTGCACATTAAAAATTAGTTTTAATTAATAAATTGCTAATTTCCTCACCCATCCACTTGCATAGGGAATATTATAAAGGAATATTCTCCTATTTGACTCCAAAAAGGGAATGATTTCTTTCAAAAAAAATTTGTAACAAACTTTCAAAGTTGTTACAAAGTGTGTTTGTTTGAATCATTCTTATCCCTTGATCTTTCTTTGATCCATGTGATCATTGATTCTCATCCATTGATGAGAATCCTTGATCCATGCCTTCACCCTTCATTTAGTATTGACCATTGATAGATCAAATCAATCTGAGCCCTTAATTTTTCATTTGCTCTCCTATAAATACATCACTATTTGGAGAGAAATGGATCCATCTTTTAATAAAAAAATTATGTTGTTGAAATTCATACTCATTTGCACCCATATTTAGCATATTGTTAAGCATTTAAGATTAATTTTCATCTATTTTAATTTAAGCATCCATTAATTGTTAGAGTAATAGTTATTATGCTTAATTAATTATATCATATTGATTAATTAATTAAGTCACTTATTCCTCTTTGTTACTTAAGCTAAACTTAGGCACATTAATAATTAATTAATTATTAATTATTAAGTGTGCACACTAGGGTTTCATTTAGGGTTTCCCTTTTAGGGTTTCTTGATCTCCTTCATAAGGATTGATCTCTTTTGTAATCATTGATTCTCTTAATGCATTTTTACTGTGAGGTTTACAGAACATTCTTTGGTTCTTCATATCTTTTGTATGTGACAGGTATCCATCTTGCATGCAGGTGATCTTGGTTTTCTAACATGGTATTAGAGCTCCAGACCTGCAGCTGCTTGTTCGTGATCTGAAGATATGGCCTCTCTGTGAGTTTCAAGTGCAAGGGTTTCCACAGGCATCTTTTTTGCAAGATCTAGGGGTAGCCATCTTTTCGGGACACTATGGGCTCAAACGGACATCACCATCGCATTCACAGCGTCCCAAAACCTTAGAAATGCCAGTCGTTTCGTCAATTTTGGTGAAGTTGGTCTAGGAGGCAAAAAATTGTCTCAAGGGTCATACCACTTTCTACATGCATTCCAAGGCACAATTTTCAAAAGAAAAAATTCAAAACACATTTTTAGTGAACAAAGGTCGTGCGCCCCAGTTTAATGAAGATCTCGCCACCGCGCCCACCGGCCGCCACCGCCATAGGCTCTCCACTACCACCGCTTAGGCCACATAGCCACCCTCAGCCTACCGACAAATTCTATAACTGATCATTAGGACGCCCGGAGACCGCCCCTCGACCGACAACTACTGAATATTCCGCGGGCAGAGAATATTTCGCTTATGAAGCACAAAATATTCTCGATTATCATAGAATATACCACGGCAAAACTTTTTCGGGCAAGATGGTGTAGCCTCCTCGTGATAGCCGCCAATTTTTGGTGGGGAGATGCCACCGACAGCCGATGGTCACAAATTTATGTTTCATGAACTACCGACATCAACATTACCAGCGACGAACGGGTTCTCTTTGCTCCCTCCAAGCCCTAATTTGGTTCTAAAAGAGCAATTTTTCTTTTGGTCATAACTTGGGCATAATGATATCGAATCTAGTAAACGGATATCGCTTCGTAGTTAGTTCCGAGTACTTTCTAGTAGTGTTGTTTATTTTTCAGCATTTTATTGTTTTTCTACATTTATTGCTGTTTGAAGTTAGATGTACTTTTTATGCTTCCGAGCTCATAACTTTTTGCCACGATGTCCAATTTTCACCTCGTTTGCAGCGTTGGAAAGGTATTAAGGAGCTCTATGTTGCTGTCCATGCACTTTTTCTGTATCTGTACCAGGTTGATCGCTTAGTCTAGATTTGGCCCGATGGGTTGTTTGGAGATTACTTGGATATTTTGGTAGTTGGGAGGGTGCATCTTGCATCTTTGCACTTCATTTTCAGTAATACATCATTCAATAATTGCTTGCTGCTTCATAGATTCTAGGGTTGTTCCCGTTTGGATTTTTCGAGTGTCCCGAGGCATCGGGTCTGCTGTCACTTTTTTCATGATTCCTTGAGTCAATCAGTGACTCTCATCCAGTTTTAGTAGTAGACAGAAATATCTTTCCTTGCTTGCCAGATTTCGGTTCCAGTGTTACTCTACAGAGTTCTTCCAGTGCTTCTTTGCAGCATGACATCTCATTGTAAGGGGGGTTTTGTCCCACTGGGTTTTTCCTTCTTCTACTCATTCTTTTCATTTGTAAATGGGTACCCGATCGTGCCTAGTTGTTCGACCTACCTTTTGCTTTCATGCATCTTATTCTAGTAGTTTTAGCTTCTTCCTAAGTTCATCTTAAGGTGTTAGAGTAATAGTTATTATGCTTTCACTTAATTATATCATATTGATTAATTAATTTCAAGTCACTTATTCCTCTTTGTTACTTATTAACTTAGGCACATTAATAATTAATTAATTATTAATTATTATGTGCAATAATTAGGGTTTCTTGATCTCCTTCATAAGGATTGATCTCTTTTGTAATCATTGATTCTCTTAATGCATTTTTACTATGAGATTTACAGAACATTCTTTGGTTCTTCATATCTTTTGCATGTGACAGGTATCCATCTTGCATGCAGGTGATCTTGGTTTTCTAACATCTTTTGCATGTGACAGGTATCCATCTTGCATGCAGGTGATCTTAGTTTTCTAACATTAATGAAATCCATGTTAGCTTAGTTTACACTCATTTTAGCATATTTTGCATCCATGTCTTGCATCTTTGAACTTTTCTTCCATTTATCATAGTTTGCATCCATTATCATCAACTTGCATCTTAGCATTTAGAACTCATCTTTATCATGCTAAACTAATTTTATACCATGTTTTGTTCACATCTCATCAAGTTTGTTGGTTTTATTCAATAAAATCGATGGAAATAGGCTCATATTATATTCCAAGGGATTTGGAAAGGGTCACCATTCCACATCAATACGACACCACTTCCCCAATGGGATAAGATTTGAGGTCTTAGAATAGGGTTTTGTTAAGCTTTCATGTTTATATCATGTTAGTTTAATTGCTTTCTAGATTTGATGATTTTGAATATCTCATTGGGATCATGGATTATTGGATTAAATAGGCTTTACATTCATTTGGATATAGCATATTTAGCTCGTACTATGACTATGGTCACATTTTGGTGCTAGAAGGAGGGCCATAATAATCAAATCTGATGAATTTCTCTTTAGATTCCTGTGTTCTTGATTTTGCAGAAACAATGATGCTTTTGGAGGCTACAGTGATGCCTTTGTTAGGCATTTCCATATAACAATGCCTTTGCAAGAATTACAATGGTGCCTAATTAAATCCAGTGATGTCTATAGAAGTTGAGAAAGCTAACTTCACATACCCCAAAGATCACCTGCATGCAAATAACCTATCACAGGAAGGAAGAGATGGAGACAAAAAAGTAAGGGTGCTCTGCAAGCTTCAAGAGAGATTGCATTGACTGAATGAAATAATTACAAAGATCAATCCTTAAAAGGAGATCATGCAAAACCTAAAATTAACCCTAATAGGTAGACATTTAATAATTAATATAATTATTAAATTTCACAATATGCAAACTAAAGTGAAATATTTAGAGAGGAATAAAGGTAACTTAATTAACATAATTAAGTTAAAACCTTTACTCTAACATCCCCCCTTAAGATGAGCAAGAGTGCAACTACAAACATGTGCAAGAAAGCAAAGGTAACTACAATGCATGAAAGAAAACAAGGGTCCTGGCAACTAGGCTTGATGAGGTACCCAAATACAACCAAATCTCTGTAAAGTGGAGAAATAGAGAAAACCTCATGGGAAAAAATCTACTCCAAAAAGAGATGAAAAACATGAAGAACATCACTGAAGTAGAAGAAGCTACAAACAACTGTCAAAAGATGACTGCTATGGTGCTGAAGAACCTCCTCTGAAGATAGGATGATCAAGATCAAGAAGACAACAATCTGCATGGGTTTCCCAAACGACACTACTTGAATCAGATGGAAAACAAAGACAAACACCTGGAACGAAGATACAGATGGCACAAGTACCAATAGTCTAAAAAACACTGATCAACTAAGAATGGAAGATTCCTTCCAAGGTGAAACCAAGGAAGCATTAGCATGAACTGTATAATACCCCCCCATAATGCTGACTGGGAGAACCTGACAGATCCACTGAAATGTTGTGTAACACCCTGTAGTGCATGAAGGAGAAGAAACAACATCTAAAAGTGCACAAGAAAGCACCTACAATTGAAAAAGTGGTGTGCAAAATAAATCACACATGCATGAGGATGGAATCATATAGATCCACTGTCATCGTGGAGGGACACTCACTGGACAAAGGTGTGATGGAAAAAATAAAGGCACTACACAACCCCCCATGGCACTTTATAATACAATGCGAGTACAAAATATGACACAACCTTATGTGCAAAATCCCCAAAATACATGTATAATAGTGTGGCACTTTATCTCAGTGCATTTACATACAATATTTTTCTTACAAAAGATGCTCAAAATGCCCACAGAGGACAAAAAATTGGAAATACATAAAGAACAGCAAAAAACGAAGCATCCCATGCAAACGAGAAGTTCCTAAGATCTAATATGTCCAGGTAATTCACCAAAGTGTGAATTTTTTTTTTTGAATAAAATATACCTAGAGTGAAACCTGGAAAAATTGCATGGATGGAACTGAAGAGCTCTGAAAGATGGTTCCAATGCTGCTAAGATAACGAAAAACGGAGAAATGGGTCAAAAATTACGAGCTCAAGACTGAAAATAACTCCTTGACTTCAACTGAATCAGAATGCACCATCAATAGAAACGGTGATGAAACTCACACCAGTTTCCTCGACCAACTTTCCGACGACATTCGCTTGCCAAAAATGATATCATATGCCCAAGTTAATACCTCTAGAAGAAGACAACCTAAAGGGGAGAAAACACAACGCTAGATTAAATTTGACGGTCATATAGCCGTCGCATCAAAAATCCGGGCCAAAATTTGATGGCTAAATGGCCGTCGCCGCACATGCATAATTGGGATTATTACAAAAAATGTTTTTTTTTTCAAAACATTAAAAAAACAATTTACAAATATATTTTTTTTTAATAATTTTTTTTTTGAAAAAAACCTTTGGGTGGGGGGGCACGTGGCCCCACCCCCACCAAGCCTTATAGGGCAGAGCAGGTATGACCTGCGCAAGTACAGACCTGCGCAATACCCTACGCAGGCGTACCATGCCTGCAAGCCTTTAAAAAGGCTTTTGCTTTTAAAAAAAAAACTTTTGTTTTGATTTTTAAAAAAATAAAAAAAATTTACAACTCTTTTTTTTATTGCAGTTTTTTTTTTTGACGATTTTTTCTACCTCGATCCGCATGCTAGGGAGGTCGTACGACCTCTCCAGCAAAATTATTTTTGCCTCTCAGATCAACTTTGTCCAAAATGGACAAATGAATGAATTGATTTTGGGTTTGAATAGCTGCGGACTCAATGGCGAGGTCCATTTGGACTCAAAAGGCTCCAATCAAATAGGTATTCCCTAGATCAAAAGAGACAAGCCCCAAACCCTTGAATCTCCAAAAATCCTTCAAAACATGAATAGGAGAGCAGTGCGGGCTACGTTACCATGTGAAGTTGTCAGCTTGACTTCACGAACCAAAGATCACACCGTGAATAACACATCACCCGAAGGAAGAGATGGAGACAAAAAAGCAAAGGGTGCTATACGAGCTTCAAGAGGGTGCATTGGTGATAGAATAATTAGAAAGATCAACCCTGAAAAGGAGATCATGCAAAACCTAAAAGTAACCCTAATAGGTAGACATTTAATAATTAATATAATTATTAAATGTCACAATATGCAAACTAAAGTGAAATCTTAAGAGAGGAATAAAGGTAACTTAATTAACATAATTAAGTCAAAACCTTTACTCTAACAATGCCTAATTAAATTAGCGACAAGCTATTTCTTTTTGAAACTGTCGTAAATTTAAAAATAGCAATGCTTTGATATAGTGACGCCATTGTGGTCATTGTTTGCTACAAAGTGATGCTTTTCAACTTTCACCAGAGTGATGCCCATGAATTATAGTGATGCCTTTGTGAATTATAGTGACACCATTGTGGATAGCTACACTTTTTACTGGTAAACAAAATAGAGAGCTAATTTTCGCATGTGCTTTGAATTTTCAATTTCATATGCTCTCTTATATCTTATGGACATTTGGTTTTTGTTTTTAAGGCTAACTGGTTTTGTAGATTTGAAAGCATTTGAAGTGAAGAAGCATACTATTGTTCATCCATATATGCTACTTTTATTTATGCTTTAGGACCAACTAATCTTCCATTGGGTTTAAAATTCACTTTTAAAGTTGGTTAAAATTGGACCCACATAACCTCATTTTGCTATATTGGCTTAAAATTGGACAAAACAATCAAACACTTCCATTGGTGCTTAAAATGAAGTCATTTAGCTTTAGGGGGTTAAAATGAATGAGTGCTTACATTTCTTGTGTACACTTGTAGTGTGTATCCACTCCCCTTGCGCTTCATGTGATATTTGGTGAAGAGAAACACTCAAGTGTACGCTCTTTGCTTGTGTGCACTTGTAGTATGTATACATTCCCCTTGCACTTCGTGAGATCTTGGGTGAAGAGAAATACTCAAGTATACTTTCATGCTTTTTGTCACCCTTAAGAGAGGACTTACTATGAGATACATCCCACAATGGAAAACTCATAGGAAATTTTTCACAAGCACATTTACCGGCAGGCTTTAAATAAAGGATGTGAAATTGTGAGAAATTAGCATCAATCTCAAGCATCCATAGCATACTGCACCTAATCCCACACCTTATGTGGAAGAGGAACGGTTGAAGAGCCTTAAATGGCCAATTGAATGAATATGCATGATGGTGTTCTTGGTTTGTTGTCATTAAGAACCTTGTTTAAGTAGTGGCCAACTTTTTCCTTCCAAAGAGTTCTTTAAAGTGGTGCATTGGAATTTATTTCCAAGAAGTTACTTGCCATGTTTGATTTTGGTTGAAGTGTAGAGATTAAGAGTTAATTCTTAACATATCTCTACACTTTTCCCTAAAATTTCATGTAAAATCATCTCTTCTACTACAAAGGGCATGAGGAAAACCTACCAAGAACATACCCACTTGAGCTAGGAACATTATTGCTTGTGAGTCAGTTTGACACATTGTTTGGTTCCAAAACATCTTAAACACACATCAACAAGTCTGTCAAATTTAAAACCCTTTGGATCAAGTATGGATACCTTTTTAAAAGTCCTAATAGTACTACTTGTCCCTAAGGATTTTATCCTTAGAGGCTTCTAAATATTTGGACTTATATCTAAATACACACTTTGCAAAGTTAACATAAGGAACTATGGCCTTAGCTACATGATTTTCACACAATGGAATTTGTGAAATGAAGTTTTCTTTAACATAGACATTTTAGTTTGAACATTAATCAAGACTTTCTTGATGTGGTAATGAAGCAATCTCACTTAAGAAAAGATTAAATCAAATGAACACCACAAATTGATGTATGTTCAAAACATTGAGACAAGGAAAGTATTGCAAAACATTGAGTCCAAGTTCCATTTTACCATAATCATTGAGTTCTATTGACCAAAATCATTGAGTTTTGTTGTCCAAATCATTGAATTCTATTGCCAAAATCATTGAGTTTTATTACCAAAATCATCGAGTTCTTAAGGTTTTATAACTTTAGAGGTATAACATGTTTCTCACCACTCTGGTCTTGCAAAACAAAGGTCCCTTTTAGGTTAACATTTTTGGGTCAAAACATTTCATCCTTTTCATCCATCTTCATACATTTTACACTTCACCAAACAACTATAGAAACTTTTGGACATATCAACACTCTTTAGACTTAGACAATCATTAAACCAATCCCCTAACTTAGCTATGTTATGTGTGAAATGGATCCTTTTCCATGCACGTAGTTGATTTGGTTATCACATTTTGGACTAGTTTATCTTGAAGGTCACAAGTCTACCTTAAAGGTTTAAATGTTCATTAATGCCTTTTATCCAAAACATCAAAACACCAAATCCTTTTTTCTAAAAGTGTTGTCCAAAAGTTTAGAAATTTCATCCCCCATATCATTCACCCTTTACGTCTTCCATTCACATCATTGGTCCAAAACAACTTAGAGGGTCCCTTTTACCAAAATTTGAGTCAACTAGAGGTCATTAGGGGAAATTTACATAAAAAATGGGTCTCCTAAGAAACTCTTAAAAAGCAAAAATTATCTCATATAATACAAATTATTTAAATATAAAAAATATAAATTACTTAACTACATGAGTTAAGTGGGGACACACGTTTCTATTATAATTCTTTAAAAAACTGAAGTCCATAATTTTTTAAAAAGTGGTAGCATATATTTCTATTATAATTTATTAAAAACTCAAGTTCACTTTCTTGATTATTTATTTTTTATTTAAAAACTCT